>CAIGQQ010002327.1:3034551-3055836 GCA_903798035.1 Danio albolineatus | reverse complement strand
CAGACAGGGTCTTGGGTGCCTAATGGCAACAAAAGCTATCCCATCACGCCCAAGAAAACATACTGTATTAAGGATCTTGAAGGTAAAGATGGGATGCAAACAATCATTTCTGTTCTATTCAGTGTTTTGTACACAAAAGAAATTGGAAAGAATAAAGATTTGATTGATTTTGATGAGCCAAAATGTTATGAAAGTGGGTCAGAGTAGCCAAAATGGTAATGCCTGTGGTTTTTTACCTGGTCAGAAGTGGTGAAAATTTATCAATAGATGTCAGAGACTGCAAACTAGCGACAAGGTGATGGGCGCCCAAAGGCAATTCCTTCGAGTCCAAGCCAACATACTGTATTAAGGTTTGGGCGGATTAGATGGCAATCAGACAGTTCAGTAATCAGTTCTGTAATCAATGTTCTGGATCCAGTAGAAATGGACAGGAATAAAGATAAGCATAAGAAGAGCAGACTAGGCAACTGGGTAGAGTTATTTAAAATGGGTTTTACTCAGGCGGCAGTGGTGAGAATTACCAACAGAGGTTCAGAAAGGGACAACCCACAAACTGGCGACAATCTGATGGGTTCCCAAGGGCAACAAATGCTACCCTGTCTGGTCTGAACAATCAAACTGTATTATGTTCTGGGTAGATTAGATACAAGCAAACCATCAGTTTTAGTATTCAGCATGTTGTATGCAGGAGAAATGGGAAGGGGTATAGATTTAAGCGATTTTGACAGGAGCCAAAATGTTATGACAAGACAACTGTGTCAGATTATTTGAAACAGCAAGGCTTGTGGGTTTCACCCGGTCAGAATTTGCCAACAGTGGTCAGATGAGGGACAAACCGCAAACTGGCGGCAGAACCTTTGCTGCTCAAGGCTCACTGATGCACAAGGGCAACAAAGACTATCCTATCTGGACAGAGTCAACAGAAGGTCTACTGTATCACAAGTCACACAACATTAATTTGTTATGGAAGGAATGTGTCACGACAGACAGTCAACTGCACTGTGCTGCATGTGGGGTAGTGTGGAAGCAGACCCATCATGGTGCCTACAGTATGCATACATGCCTGCCCACCAGGAAAAAAAACACTTGCGATCACTCCGCAAGCATCAAAATTAGACCTCAGAGGAGTGAAAGAAGGTTGGAAATTCCAATAAGTCCATTTTTTAACAACATGAATAGAGATGTACAGTGTGTGCGCCTTTTACTTGGAGATTTGATAGTACCAGGATGCAACATAGAAAATTGACAAGCCTATAAAGCTCCATTATTTGAGAAGTTTTCTTCTGAAGATCCCTCGGTTCGGCCATTCTTCTGTATGTACTGGATATTTCACACAAACTATCTACCTCAGGGGTGTCTAAACTTAGTCCTGGAGGGTCGGTGTCCTGCATATTTTAGCTCCAACCCCAATTAAACACACCTGAACCAGCTAATCGAGCTCTTTCTGGGCATACTAGAAACTTCCAGGCAGGTGTGTTGAAGGAAGAAAGCTAAACTATGCAGCACACCGGCCCTCCAGGACCAAGTTTGGACACTCCTGAACTACCTTAACATTACTGCAAACAATGCACAGCCTTTGAAAATAGTGGTGTACCCTGCTACATGTGATCTTTCAGCAGGAGAATGCATTCTGCCACATTGCACACATTGATCGGGAATGCTTTGAAGAATTAGATGTAGAGTTCAAGGTGTTAACATGGCCACCAAACTCACAAGATTCCAATGGAGCAACTGTGGGATGTGCAGAACCTAGATGTTTGATCCCTAATGAATTCACCCACCAATACTTGTGTTTACTCATAAAGCAGGGATGAATCATATGTGCATTTCGCATAAGTATAAGAATTTTTTCCATACATTTAGATTCTTGTCATCTATATATGTTCGCAGTTGAGTTATTCATTGATTTCAGCTAGATATTGAGGGCACCACGGTGGCGTAGTGAGTAGCACGTTCGCCTCACAGCAAGAAAGTCACTGGTTCGAGCCTCAGCTGGGTCAGTTGGCATTTCTGTGTGGAGTTTGCATATTCTCCCCGTGGTTGCGTGGGTTTCCTCCAGGTGCTCTGGTTTCCCCCACAAGTCCAAAGACATGTGGCATAGGTGAATTGGAAAGGCCAAACTGTCCGTAGTGTATGAGTCCGAATGAGTGTGTATGAATGTGTTTCCCAGAGATGGATTGTGGCTGGAAAGGCATTCGCTGCATAAAACAAATGCTGGATAAGTTGGCGGTTCATTCCGATGTGGCGACCCCGGATTAATAAAGGGACTAAGCCGACAAGAAAATGAATGAATGAGCAAGATATTGAGGGTACCATATGTCCCTGATTACCCCATTACATTACTTGTCCTGTTCATAGTGTCTAGTTAGAACAGAATTTATATGGCCTGAACAGCAATCTATATTACCTTGCCTTTTCTCCGTTCATTTGACTATGACAGAACTGGATCTCAGCCATCCTGACAGATGAAAAATGATAGCCAGATCAATCTCATAATAAAACCTATAAACGCTATATTTTTAATTTCCATATGACCTAGTGATAGTCAACTTTTTTTGACTCCAATTATCCTTGAGTTTCACATGCACAAGTGCTTATGATTCAACCATTGTGAAACATCGAATGCCCACAATAAAAGAAACTGCACAGCTGATGTAACAAAGATAATTATGAACCATTTTGCTTATGAAAATCTGTCATCATGTAGAAATGTGGTTTTGTGCATCAGGGATCTTAAGACTTTGTTAGCTGCTGAAGATTCCACTAAGAAATACTACAGGACACATAAAAACATGATATTTTCTCCTTTCTTGCATGAATGAATGGTTGCTCTTCAACCTTTGCATTGCTTTTCAAAAGTAACCAGAAGTTAGTGACACAATAACAAAATACTTTACACACCTACGTAACTATTGAGGAAAATGTGTACTTTTAAAAGTAGATTTAAATGTGGGTGGTGGCACAGTGGCTCAGTGGTTAGCACTGTCACCTCACAGCAAGAAGGTTGCTGGTTTGAGTCCTGGCTGGGTCAGTTGGCATTTCTGCATGTAGTTTGTATGTTCTTCCCCATGTTCTCAGGTTTCCCCCACAGTCCAAACACATGCTGTACAGGTGACTTAAATAAATTAATTTGGCCATAGTGGGTGTTTCCCAATACTGGGTTGTGCTGTGTAAAAGATATGCTGGATAAGTTGGCGGTTCATTCCGCTATGATGATCCCTGATGAATAAAGTCACTGAGTCGAAGGAAAATGAATGAATTAATGTAATTGTAGGTACTTTAAATCAGTGGTTCTCAACTGGTTTGGCCATGGCACCCACATTTTTACATGGTCATCAAGCTGTGACCCAAATTTTTAGGAACTATATTTTAATTTTAGAAATTATAATGAATTAATTTGTATTAATTTGTTAACATACACAAGTAGTGACAGATGAATCATAAGAAAATCACCAAGACTTACAAATAAACAATTTTTTATTGATTTCATTGGACAAAACGTATCAAACTATACAAATATTACAAAGTACAATTGCGCATTTCAAAATAAAAGTCCGGTATACGCATTTTAAAATAAAAGTCCGGTATGAGTATTTCAAAATAAAAGTCCGGTATAAGCAAAATAAGTTAAAGATTAATGTTTTACACACACTCCGTGACCCACTAAAAATGTTCCCGCGACCCACTTTTGGGTCATGACCCACCAGTTGAGAAACACTGCTTTAAATCATAACAATATGAATAAATGAATGAATAAATCTCCAGCTGCAGCTGTATCCCTTCAAGCATCAACTCTTTTGGGGTAAAAGAGTAAAATCTAATCTAATAAAGCATGCTTTGTGTGATCTTACCAAACCTTCTGTCTCACTGTTTTTTCCCCCTAGATGTCACACATGCATGCCTAGAGTCAAGCGTATACTCACAAAATAAACATCCTATAGGTCTCCGTTTACTATTCCTTTACATGCAACATGCAATTTTCCCAGCCAGTGATGTCGGTAAATCGAGGGCCTGTGCAATTCAATAAAGAGCACTTAAAATGCTGAGTGGCTCATGAATTATTCAGGAAACATCAACCTGCATACCCACACAGTCGAACCTACATAGAAACAGGGCCGAAACGTCCATCAGAGCGCAGTGGCTCGCTTTCCAAGATCTATATATCTCTGCACACACTAGCTGATGTGGCACGAAAAAGGTTCTGATCTCCCGAACAGTCTGGAGAACCCCAGTCATCCATTGGACCTGACATGAGACGAGCTGCTCTTGCTGCTTAAACACAGTTATAGTGGGAAGCGGTCTCTATGAATAAATCAGCAGCACGGAGATCCTGCAGGCTCAGCTCGCAGTGGCAGTCTGACACCCAGCGAAAGAGCTCCAGGCTTCGACTGGGAGCAGGGATGGGATAAGGGTTAATGGAGATGGAGGAGGAACTCGGGAAAAAATGAACATGACAAAGACGGGGTGCCTAATTTGCTTCCTGCGAGGTTTCAGCAACAGCTCTTGACTGAATAAAGTTCAACTTAATTGCATGGCAGACACATTAATTAACTGGAATTAATGGCATACTGTATATACAGTTGAAGTTAAAATTATTAACCACCCTATGAAATTTAAATTATTAAGTGATGTTTAGGGTGCCACGGTGGTGTAGTGAGTAGCACGTTCGCCTCACAGCAAGAAGGTCGCTGGTTCGAGCCTCGGCTGGGTCAGTTGGCATTTCTGTGTGGAGTTTGCATGTTCTCCCCGTGGTTGCGTGGATTTCCTCCATGTGCTCCGGTTTCCCCCACAAGTCCAGAGATATATGGTACAGGTGAATTGGGTAAGCTAAATTGTCAGAAGTGTATGTATGTGTGTGAATGGCAATGTATGGATATTTCCCAGAGATGGGTTGCAGCTGGAAGGGCATCCGATCCGTAAAACAAATGCCGGATAAGTTGGCGGATCATTCCGCTGTGGCGATCTCGGATTAATAAAGGGACTAAGTTGACAAGAAAATGAATGATTATATGAAGCTATGTTTAACAAAGCATTTTTAATGTATTTTTTTGGTCACACTTTATTTTGATGGTCCGTTTGTTGAATTTAAGTTACATTGCATCTACATGCTAAATAATTCTCATTAGATTATAAGTAGACTGTTAGGTTGGGGTTGGGGTTAGTGTAAGTTGACATGTACTTGCAAAGTTTCTTACTGTCAGTTAAATGTCTGTTGAAGGACTGTTAAATGTCAGTATCAACAGATATTAAGCAAACAGTGTACTAATACTCGAATGGACCATCAAAATAAAGTGTTACCAAATGTATACAGTTTATTTACAGTATAAATAAATTTTAATGCACTTCGCGGAGGCGACCACACTCTGCTGCACGTCGTGTGGTCCTTTGCCTCCACGTCATGAATCAAAATCCTTTAACGCACAGCAAGCCGTTAATTATCCCTTACATATATATATATATATATATATATATATATATTTATATATAATAGCAGTACACAGCAAATATAATAGCAGTACACAGCAAATTCATTAGTGTTAAATTTCGAGTGCTGAGGTAATTCAGAGCAAAGTGTTGAAATTCTAGAGTTAGATAAAGAAAAAAGAACCCTCTCAGTGTTAGAAGCTGATTTTCCTCCTTGTCATACAGAGTTACATGCATCTAACACGAATACAGTGTTGACTACTACATCTGGGAATTTATGCAGCAATATCCCAGGAGGATTTTTCCAGACGCCATTATCTTCTGCCACGAGGAGCAATAACAAGAAGCAAGTAAAAGTACTTCAAATGTATATATATATTTAGTTTTAAATATCTCATAAAAAAGTGTAATTTTTCTTCTTTATTTTGTTCTGTACTAGTGATATTACATTAAAACTAAAGAAAATAAAGTTGTCTTAAACTGCTCCTTTTGGTTAAAATATGGTTTGTGACTGTTTTGAATTGTTTTCCTTAAACATTAACGGAATAGTTAATAAAGTGTTGCCGATATTAAACAAGATATATTGCACTATTGTGTCTTTCTTTTCTTTTCATTCTTTTATAACTTGTCTTAACTCATTTTAATCTGTTTTTATCTGTTTTTTATTATTTGTTTTTATTTTCTTATACTTAAATTTTATTCCTGTTTATGTAAAGCACTTTGAATTGCCACTGTGTATGAAATGTGCTATATAAATAAACATGCCTTGCCTATATTTTTATTTACATGCGGTGTTAATAATTTGACCTAAGAGTGTTAACACATCACTGAGTGGTTTTCATACGATCCTTTGTGGTGTTGATATTTTAAACTAAGAGTTTGCTGATTAACACTCTCTGAGTGTTGATAATGTAACTCTTTCAATTGTGTTATTTTAACACTTTCATAGTGGTTCCTAAATAAACTCTGAGGGAGTGTTCATTTTTACTCTAAGGTAGTTAAATCTAAAATTTGCAGTGTAGGCTATTTTTTAATAATTTCAATTTTTGTATTAGAAACCTACTGCTATATTCTTTTATTTCAATAATGTAACATTTTATAATGTAACATTCTATTATTCTGCTTTGTCTGTGTGCACAGCAAAAATTCCAGTGTTAAATATACAGTGTGATTGTTTTTTTGGTGTTGTTCAGTGTTAAAACCATTTTAATCCACAATTGTGAAAGAACAAATATTTAAGAGTTTTTTTTTTCCTGTGTTAAACTTTTAACTCGATATGCAGTATATTTCATACTAGTAATGGGAAGTTTTTTTACTCAACCGGTTCTTTTGGACAAACAGTGATCAAACCAGTATGTTTGACTTAAACTTGAAACATGTCTTGTTGCATTTTAAAATGCATAGAGGTGATTGTATTGAAATTATTTCTGAAAAGATGAATGAACATTTAATAAATTGAAAATATTTTCAACATATTTGATCACTGTTTTCTGTCACACACAACAATTGATAATAATTGAAAAAAGGTAATCTATTAACACTTTGAAGGGTAACACACACTGCAGTTCGATGTAAGAATAAACTCTACGTAATGTTCAAATCTCACACTTTAGAAAGTGTTATTTTAGCTACAAAATGGAGGGAGTCATATGTACCCCCAAGGAGTGTTAAGTTCAACTCAACTTGAGTTAAATGAACACTGATTTTTTTGCTGTGTAATTATGCAAACACTTGTTTGTAGAGCGAGTAGTTTGACCGTTTTCTGCTGTTTATTATGCCTAGTCATTTCTCCCATAGGCGACTGAAGTTCAAAAGCAATCTCACTTATGCATTGAAGGATAAGGTCAATAGACACATGACAGTCTCTCAAAATCTCCAGTAACACACCAAAAAGTCGCTAGATTTGTCGCTAGTTGCTTTTTTGAAAATTTGTCGCTAGAGGAATCTGAAAAGTCGCTGAATATAGCAACAAAGTCGCTAAGTTGGCAACACTGAGGGCTGCTTTCCCCCCGAAACTGTGTTCTATGGCAAAAAATGTTGCCTTCCCCTGAGAAGCTTTGCATTCTCTCGCAAAAAAGTAGCGTTTTTCCCCAGAAACGTTGCATTCTGCTGCAAAGCGTTGCATTCCCCTGAGAAACTTTGCAATCACTCGCAAAAGTGTTGCGTTCCCCTGAGAAACTCTCCAGACTCTTACAAAGTGATGCGTTTCCCAGGGAACTTTGTGTTATCTGGAAACAGCTCTGAAAAAATATCTGTGATGCCTGTGTCAGCTGAGTTGATGCTTATGCAGAGCGTTCACAATTAGTCACTTACTACTTTTGTTTCAATTAGTACAATTGTAGACGTCCATCGCATTTGTTGGCAGCTGTGTAAGTGTCGTAATGAGGCTAAATATTTAACACAAGTATGAATAAGTTATATACGTTGTGGTTCAGGAATGTCCTTGAGCAATTCATGCATATGTACAAATACATATTTATGTGTGCGTCCTGTACTGTTTACACAGCATAAACCCGGTAAAGTCATCCGTACAAATACAGAGGAGGTTTCAGGATTGCCTCTGACTTTATGCCCACACAGTAGCCCTTTCTCATCAGTTCTGTGACCGTAGAAATGCAACACTTGAGTTAACTTTGGGCCAGGCATCCTTCCAGAGACCTTAAAGGTAATATGCCCACAAGAAAATCCATTCATGTAGTAAAACTACTGCTCTTTGATCTACCACTCCTGGATAGAGACATGACAATGCTTTATCTCCGCTGCATGCCAAGGAGGCGGTGTCTCCATGGCAACAGGGAACACGTCAGATGATAAATTGTCTGGCGCTGTGGTGGCGAGTGCTCTTTGACTAGAGCAAAGTTAAGCCACGGTTTGTTTTCCTCATGAGTCTTTACATATGTCTCACTATTTATCATATAGCAACATTTCCTACACACTACTGCAGTGGCTTTTACTTCTCATTCTCTTCATAGCATTACTGCTGTTAGGCTTATAGACCTCTTATACACTGTGAAACCCAAAACGTTAAGGTAACTCAAACCATTTGAGGAAACCAATTGCAGCAAATCATTTAAGTTCAAAAACTAAAGCCTGTTTCACACCGCAAGCGCAAACGTCGCGTGAGCAGAGCGTGAGCAGCGCGTGTTTTTTTCGGCGTCCATGTTAACAGATTAGAGCTTTCATACCGCAAGCAGAAGCAGCGCGTCAGCGCGAGGCGTGAGCGTCGCTGGAGCAGCAGTGCTACGATAGTTTCGACGCTGGGTCTATTTTTGAAGCGCTGCTCACGCTCAATTAAAGTGACAGTACATTGATAATGGCTTAAACACATTAAATGACAGTAAAAAGTAGCAATTTTATGTCACGACACCAGACAGGAAGGATCCAAATGCAAGTATTTTAATAAAGGAAAAGTAACACAGGATACGACTCAGATATGAGCGAACAAAAACAAAGGAGAGTCACTGGCCCAAAAGGGAACATAACCTGACGAACAGACTGCGACGACACCTAAGAGACAACAGACAGGAACAAGGACAAACAACGGACTGATAGTCGATAGCAACCACATGCTGAAATATACACCCAGCATAATACGAATCAGCTGGAGGATAATTAAGTCAGCTGATCGGAAAGCACGCTGTCAACACAAAAGGTAAACAAACACACACCCTCGCACACGACAACACACAAGGCATGACACAAAACATACAGAAAGAACACACAAACCCATAAACCGTGACATTTTACCCAATAAAAGTATCAGTAATATCAACTGATTTATATATGGTCAATTAAATGAACTTAAACGATTAAAAACTGCAACAAATATTTATTTAGACCCGAACTACAAAACCAAATGTAAAACAACTTTAGTATCAGTTTTGCTTACTGACGGGGGTTGTTGTCCATGACGAAGTGTATTGTGGGTAGTGTAGTTCGACACCCATGCTTGAATGATGTGAGCTGGGCTATATGTGCAGTTGAAGCAGAGGAACGATTTATTCGGCTTTGTTTTATGTTCACTCAAGTTCTTCCACCGGGAGCTGTTTGCACTGAACCTGACAACACGAACATAAGTAAAAGAAGAGCATGCAGTGATTACTATTGTCTGTCTCATCCTTTACACGAGCATGAATTAACGAGTCGCTGGACATCGCTGAAGCGAAGAAAGTAACACTAGTTTGATCATGTATAAATACCATTATAACTATATTGTATAAATATTAATATAACTATATGCCTACAACATCCTGACAACCAAAAACAAAATGACATGATATCACAGGCGATTGTCTTGGATAACTAGATAGAATAGACAGATGATCTGTGTTGCTGCTGCCGATGAGCTGCGCGCTGCAGACGCAGTCGGTGTGAAAGGCAAACGCCTGTGTGCTGCTTCTACCAACGCGCTCTACCAACGCGCTGCTCACGCATTGCTCACGCCCTGCTTTCGCTTGCGGTGTGAAACAGGCGTAATCCTCATGAGTACTGTGAACTTAATCCATTTGAGTAAACGAAGCAATTTGAGCACAGTAAAACCCAGTGGTGTAAAGCTAATTACAAATACTCAACTACTGTAATTGAGTAGTTTTTCTCAGGAATTGTAATTTACTGAGTAGTTTTATAAATGTGGACTCTTACTTTCCCTTGAGCACATGTTTAGTGCAGTATCAGTACACTGTTAGACATTTCTGTAATTTGCACAGTTATTTACTGTATTTCACCCAGCATAATACTGCAGATTCTTTTTACAGTATGGGAAATTTCTATGAGGCCAAACACCACATACAGCAATCTACCGTATTTTTAAAAAATCGTGTATACTACTGTATTTTCCGCAACGGCTTTAGCCTACCTGGCAGCAATTTGGCATTCTACACAACAGGATTACGTTTGTTTGAGGACCGGAGGAGTGCGGCGAAATTCCGTTGGACATCTCTTAAAATGCCTGAAGAACTTACTGGATTAACAAACTATGGTAAGCTTAGTTAGTGTTTAATTTCACCTACTTTTTAGTGAGTTTATTGAAACGAGTGAGCAAGTAAGGTTTAGCTAAAATTGGCTAATATAACATTAACATTTTCTGGTGTGAAGTTAACTCGCCAGATTGAGAAACTTAACGTTTACATGCAATTTAGTTATCCATTGTATAACATAAAATACTTATTTTGCGATTTAAATAGGAACCAGTGTTGCCGCGGATTTTGTCTGAGGGGGAACCTGTGATGCTGACGGACATAAGGACAAACACAACTGAACTGAATAACATATTTTCTTTGACGGAATACCAAATATTCAAGGTAAGGCTAAAATGACAACACTCAAAGTTGTTTTAAGCACCTCAGTTTTTAACCATATAACGTTAAGCGTTTGCTTGGCGACATTCCCTGAAGCAGTCCTGAGCCGAGTCCATAAAGTGTTTAACATAACATTACGCTAATGTTGACGTTAAGCGTTTTCTGCTTATAGAAATTCATTATAAGAAAGCTTGATATGATAGATGTCGACTGTATGATGACTGAAATCACCAAACAGCCTTAAACAATCACTAAATGAAACAAATGAAGAATGGAAGGAAGGTTTAAATAAAAGGAAGGACCGAACAAGGAATGGAAGGAAGGATCGAAAAGCCAAATAAATGAAGGAAGGATTCAAGGAAGGACTGAACAAACTAAGGAAGGAAAGAAGGAATGAATGAACAAGGACCTAATGAAGGAAGGAACAAAAATATGGAAGAAAGAATGAGCAAATAAATAAAGGGAGGAAAGAAGGAAGGACCAAACGAATGACAGAAGAACTCAAGGAAGGACTGAACAAACTAAGGAAGGAAGGAAGGAACAAATGAATGAATGAACAAAAAGGCCTAATGTAGGAAGGAACAAAAATGTGAACGAACGAACGAGTGACTGAAGGAAGGAGGGAACAAATGAATGAATGAATGAAGGAAGGAGAGAACAGACAAATAATTCAAGGAAGGTTAGAAGGAACAAACAGAAATAGGAAGATTCCTAAATACATGACATGTTGTTTGTGCAGGGATGTGTAAACGTAACATTCTGTAAACGCATCAGCTATTCTACAGTGTAACACTCACTACTCACTACTCTTGAGTACTTTTAAAAGGTCTACTATTTACTCATACTTTGAGTAATATTTACTCCAAGTGATTCCAAGATGGCGCCGACACAGATGGCTGCCTCCGTGACGTGCTCTGCAGTTTTTTTCGTTTTTTTGTTAGTTTGTCCTGTTTTTTGTCACATTCCTACAATTAGTTTCACCAGAGACGAACTGTTGGACATCCGGACGCATACACCACCAAATACTTTTCCAGACTTGGACTTATCGGATGTTTTGTTGGACATTGTTGTCGGAGGAGCCGCGGTGCTACTCAAGCGCGTTCTGAAGCGCCGACGTGGAAAGCGTGCAGGCGCGCTTGTGAAACTCAGACAACGAGGATTTCGAACCGCATTACCGAGCATCCATCTGGCAAATCTCCGCTCTCTACCCAACAAAATTGACGAACTCACTCTGCTCTCTCAGACAAACAAGGATTTCATGCATTCAGCTGCTCTATGCTTCACGGAAACCTGGCTGAACAACTCCATACCGGACAACGCGCTCAACCTTCCCGGCTATCAGCTGTTTAGAGCGGATCGCGACGAGGAAACGACGGGGAAATCGCACGGTGGCGGGACGTGCTTTTACATCAATGAAAGGTGGTGTACTGATGTAACTCTTTTAAAGAAGATGTGCTGTCCAGATCTAGAAGCACTGTTTATTAACTGTAAGCCTTTCTACTCACCGCGTGAGTTCTGCTCGTTTGTCCTCGTCTCTGTTTACATTCCGCCGCACGTGCACGCGCGCGTGGCGATACAGAAACTAGCCGATCAGATCACGGAAATTGAGCGACAGCAGCCGGACTCTGTTTTAATCATTCTCGGGGATTTTAACAAAGCTAATCTATCCCATGATCTGCCAAAATATAGACAGCATGTTACATGTCCCACAAGAGACAGCAACATATTGGATCACTGCTATACCACAATAAAGGATGCATACCACTCTGTTCAACGAGCAGCTTTGGGACACTCTGACCACTGTTTAATCCATCTTATACCAACCTACAAACAGAAACTGAAAACAGCCAAACCTGTATTAAGATCTGTGAAAAGATGGACTAATGAAACAGAGCGGGATCTACAAGCCTGTTTCGACCTCACTGACTGGAGTGTCTTTGAAGCTGCTGCTAACGATCTTGATGAACTCACAGAGACGGTAACATCTTATATTAGTTTCTGTGAAGATGTGTGCATCCCTACCAGGACTCAACTCACATACAACAATGACAAACCATGGTTCACTGTAAAACTCAGACAGCTACGTCAGGCCAAAGAGGCTGCTTACAGGAATGGGGAGAGGGCCTTGTATAAGCAAGCAAAGTACACCCTGGAAAGAGAGATCAGAGTCGCCAAAAAGAACTACTCTGAAAAACTAAGGAGCCAGTTCTCTTCCAGCGACTCAGCATCCGTGTGGAAAAGCTTAAGGAATATCACAAGTTACAAGCCACCAAGCCCCAGCACTGTAGACAATGAACAACTTGCTAACGACCTGAATGAGTTTTACTGCCGGTTTGAGAAAAACCCCCAAACCCACCCTGAACTGCTCTTCACGCCACCATTAACACCTCCACCACCCCCCGCCTCCCCCATACCTGCAATTCAGTTTAATGAAGATGATGTGCGCCAGGTCTTCCGGAAACAAAAGAGGAGAAAAGCACCAGGCCCAGATTCTATAACACCAGCCTGTTTAAAATCTTGTGCTGACCAACTGGCCCCCATCTTCACCCTGATCTTCAACAGATCACTGGAGCTGTGTGAAGTGCCCTCCTGCCTCAAACAGTCCATCATCATACCCATCCCAAAGAAACCCAAACTTACAGGACTAAATGACTACAGACCGGTGGCGCTAACATCTGTGGTCATGAAGTCGTTTGAAAAGCTGGTGCTGGCCCACCTGAAGGACATTACTGAACCCTCACTGGACTCTCTTCAGTTTGCCTACAGAGCAAACAGGTCTGTGGATGATGCAGTAAATATGGGACTGCATTATGTTTTGCAACACCTAGACAGACCAGGGACCTATGCGAGGATCTTGTTTGTTGACTTCAGCTCAGCTTTTAACACCATCATCCCAAAACTTCTCCTGCCCAAATTAACTCTGCTCTCCGTGCCCACCTCTGTCTGTCAGTGGATCAACAGCTTTCTAACGGACAGGCAGCAACTGGTCAAACTGGGCAAATCGTCATCCAGGACCCGCACAATCAGCACTGGCGCCCCCCAGGGGTGTGTCCTCTCCCCTCTGCTCTTCTCTCTGTACACGAATGACTGCACCTCAAAGGACCCCTCTGTCAAGCTCCTAAAGTTTGCAGACGACACCACGCTTATCGGCCTCATTCAGGACGGTGACGAGTCTGCTTACAGACAGGAGGTTCAGGAGCTGGCTCTCTGGTGCAGTCACAACAACCTGGAGCGTAACACGCTCAAAACAGTGGAGATGATAGTGGACTTCAGGAGAAACCCCCCTGCTCTCCCCCCACTGAGCATCATGGACAGCACTGTGGCTGCAGTGGAGTCATTCAGGTTCCTGGGCACCACCATCTCTCAGGACCTGAAGTGGGACACTCACATTGACTCCATTGTCAAAAAAGCTCAACAAAGGCTGTACTTTCTTCGTCAGCTGAGGAAGTTCAACCTGCCACAGGAGCTTCTGAAACAGTTCTACACCTCCATCATTGAATCAGTCATCTGCACTTCAATAACTGTCTGGTTTAGCTCAGCTACCAAATCTGACCTCAGAAGACTACGTGGAATAGTTCGGACTGCTGAGCGAATCATTGGTACAACCCTCCCTACTCTCCAAGAACTGTACTTATCCAGAGCGAGCAGAAGGGCGGCCAAAATCACTCTGGACCCCTCACACCCAGCACACTGCCTCTGTGAACTGTTACCTTCTGGTCGACGCTACAGAGCACTGTGCACCAGAACAGCCCGACACAGAAACAGTTTCTTCCCTCAGGCGATCCATCTCATGAACACTTGATGATAATAATCGTGGAACCAACATCACTACTGCTGTACACTCTTACACACACATACACTTATTTAACAACACACTTTACATGCCAATTGCACATAACAAATACACTTGTTACACACACATACACTTATTTAACAACACACTTTACATGCCAATTTGCACATAACAGCTGCACATATAATGTTGTATATAGTAATACACTGTACATACACTTGTCCATTTGTATATTTGCATTTAACACTTACTTCTATTTTTTTGAATATATTTATTATCTGTTTTTTGTCCTGTCTCTGTAATTCTGTTGCACTGTGGAAGCTCTGTCACGAAAACAAGTTCCTCGTATGTGTGAACATACCTGGGAATAAAGCTCTTTCTGATTCTGATTCTGATTCTGATTTACTACAGATACTTTTACTCTACTTGCACTACATTTTTGGGCAAGTAATGGTACTTTTACTGGAGTATGATTTTTCAGTACTCTTTCCACCACTGGTAAAACCCAATAAATGAAGAGAACTGAAACCAGCTGAGTACTGTATAACCCAATAAGTTAAAGCAACTCAGTTTGAGGAAACCGATTGATCCAAACCATTTGAGTTAAACCAATCTATATAAGTACTGTGAACTTACTCCATTTAAGTTGAAGTAAGAAGGTATTTAAATAACTCATTCCCTTCAACCCTGAGTTCAAACCACTCGTTTCAAATGAGTAGGATTAACTTTCAGTAGATTTTGAGTTAACTACACTCATTTCATTTGAGTGTCTAGGAAAGCGCTATAATATTATAAGGAATTATTATTATTATTATTATCCTAGAGCTAATGACTGACTAATGGCACTTATGACTGACTTTAGCTAAGGGGTTTTAGAATGTGCAAAACAACCTTTCAGATGTTTTACACTGTCTTCATAATGCTGGTTTGTCCATTAACGCTGTCTCATCAAACACATTTTTATCATCACATCACATCATCTCATTCATTTTCTTTTTGGCTTAGTCCCTTTATTAATCTGGGGTCGCCACAGTGGAATGAACCACCAACTTATCCATGGGTTTTAAACAGTGGATGCCTTTCCAGCTGCAATCCGTTACTGGAAAAATATCTTCTTTTGTAATGAGCAGAAAAAAAAGAAGAAACTCAAACAAATATAACATAATGACAGAATTAAAGGGATAGTTCACCCAAATAAATTAAACGAACCCACTATTTACTCCCCTCAAGTGGTTCCAAACCTTTATGTGTAAGTTATTCTGAAAAAAAATGTTTTAAAATGATTACCATCAACTTCCATAGGAGAAAAAACAAACACCACGGAAGTCAATGGTTACAGGTTTTCAGCATTTTTCAAACTATCTTCTTTTGTGTTCGACAGAAGAATAAAAAAACGGTTTGAAATAAGTAAATAATGACAAAATGTTCAGTTTTGGGGCGCCACGGTGGCGTAGTGAGTAGCACGTTCGCCTCACAGCAAGAGGGTCGCTGGAATTCGAGCCTCGGCTGGGTCAGTTAGCATTTCTGTGTGGAGTTTGCATGTTCTCCCCGTGGTTGCGTGGGTTTCCTGCGGGTGCCGCGGTTTCCCCCAAAGTCCAAAGACATGTGGTATAGGTGAATTGGGTAGGCTAAATTGTCTGTAGTGTATGAGTGTGGGTTGCAGCTGGAAGGGCATCCGCTGTGTAAAACAAATGCTGGATAAGTTGGCGGTTCATTCCGCTGTGACCCAGAATAATAAAGGGACTAAGCTGACAAGAAAGTTAATGGATGAATGACTTCCAAAGGAGAAAAGAAACAAACATCATGGAAGTCAATGGTTACAGGTTTTCAGCATTTTTCAAACTATCTTCTTTTGTGTTCGTCAGAAAAAAAAAACTGTTTGAAATAAGTAAATAATAACAGAATGTTCAGTTTTGGGTGAACTATCCCTTTAAAACAAACTAGTTTTGCAGTTCATCACATTGAGCATCAACAACCGCACAAACATGCATACTAGTAAGGGTTGTTTTTTTTATGGCTCAGACAGTTTTCAAGATGTCAAACAGATTGACATGTTAGAAAATAGGTTAAGCATTGTATACTTGGTGCTTAAAGGACCATCTTGCTGTCTAAAAAGTGCCCTGATTATTATGTGTTGAGCAGTCAGTGCTCCTCTCGCTGTTATTGGTGTTGGTTTTGCCAGTTTTGTTTTCTTTTCAAGGCTGTTTGCTTTGGCTTTTGAGTTAACTTGATGTGTGAATCTTCACTATGAGACCTCGCATTCATCTCCACAAAAGAAGAGGCGCACACATTTCCACCGTTTTTATGCTGAACTCAGTGGATGTGTATATAAGCGATGTGTATTTCAATGGAGGCTCTCTTGCAGTTTATTTTTCTTTAACGCCTGGGAAGACAAACCAACTGCTTCTCCTTCTCCTTGGGGGAAAAGAAAAACAATGAAACTTGAATTGAGGAGGGCGGCACGGTAGCTCAGTGGTTAGCACTGTTACATCACAACAAGAAGGTCGCTGGTTTGAGTTCTGGGAGGGACAGTTGGCATTTTTGTGGAGTTTGCATGTTCTCCCCCTGTTGGTGTGGGTTCCCTCCGGGTGCTGCGGTTTCCCCCACAGTCCAAACATATGCACTTTAGGTAAATTGATGAACTAAATTGTCCATAGTGTGTGTGCGTGAGTGTGAATGAGTGTGTATCGGTGTTTCCCAATACTGTGTTGAGGCTGAAAGGGCATCCACTGTGTAAAACATATGCTAGAATAGTTGGGGGTTCATTCTGCTGTGGCGACCCATGAAATAGAGACTATGCTGAAGGAAAATGAATGAATAATGAAACTGAGGAAAACATCATGCACTGTAAAAAATTACTTTTGTTGTTTGTTCAAACTACTTATTTAAAATGAGGTGAATCAACACAATTCTTGAGTTTTTTTGGGGACAACTTAGTTGTTTTATGTTCAATCCACTTAAATTTATAAAAACTATTAAGTAAACTTAATCGATTTGCGTTGAAACAACATGAAGAAATTGTGTGGAACCCAGTATTTTTTACAGTGTGTAGCATTTTACATTTCAAAACACAAGTGATCAGTAGCACAACCTTCAAAGCTTTCTTGAGCTGTTATTAAGGCAACTGAGACGTGATGAGTTATTGAGGTGTCATTAAAACTTTTAGTGCAAACAGGATTAATGCTCATAATTTCATGCACATAAAACGAGATTGCCATTTTAATGAACATCATAGATGTAATCCCTGATATATATGTTTTTTTTTTTCAGAGTGTTTGATATGTTTATGGTGTCTGGAGGTTATTAATGTTGTTTACGGTTGCTTGCGTGTGTTTTTCGCGTTTAAAAATGTACAGGGGTTATAATAAATGAGAGATTTGATGATTGATTGTTAACATACATACTGATTGCTTTGAATGAAGTATTTAGCACAGACGTGGTGATATGTATGCCCTGTTTGTGAATATTAATGGACAACCTGCACAAGTCTGGCCAGTAAAGTATGGGGTGCCTCAAGGATCAGTTTTAGGCCCTTTGCTGATTACAATTTACATGCTGCCCCTGGGAGACATTATTAGAAGACACGGGATCAGCTTTCACTGCTATGCAGATGATACTCAATTATATATTTCTACTAAACCTGATGAGACGTCTAAACTAACTGAGTGTATTAAAGATGTTAAAGACTGGATGACCAACAACTTCCTTCTCTTAAACTCAGACAAAACTGAACTATTACTTATAGGACCTAAATCCTGTACACAGCAGATCTCACAACTCGACCTGCAACTAGAGGGATGCAGAGTTAGCATTAGCTCTACTGTTAAAGATCTGGGTGTCATATTAGACAGCAATTTAACTTTCAAAAACCATATCTCCCAGATCACATGACCACCAGCTACACTAATTATTCTCTTTATTCTCTATTTCCACCTGGGGATACTCATCCCGAGGCCCCCAGAGACTATGCAGCGCCACGGATGCGATCCAAGACCCGCGACAGGACGATTCCAAGGTTCCATAATCCTGGACCAGGCTGTATCCTGAGCAGCTGCTTGGTGCTTGGCGTAGTAGCAAGCATGAGACTGATTCCTGTGATCCTCCAAGGACAGAAGAGCCTCGAGTTCTCCAGCCTCCGGCACCTAGACTGCAGCTAGAGCTGTGCACCGATGGATTACTCTTCTGTGTTTGGACTCTAAAAAGTGAATATTAAACAACTCTGAACTGAACTGAACTCCAACACTAATAACTGGACTGACACTTTCAATATACTATAACCTTCTATGTGAAGCTGCTTTGACACAATCTACATTGTAAAAGCGCTATGCAAATAAAGGTGAATTGAATTGAATAATGTAGATGCTGGAATGAAGCAGCTGATATTCATTTACACTGAGGAAGGACAGAGGGTTGCTGAAGAACTACTGAGATATTTCAGCTGCTGTCTGGGCTTTCACTGCCGTTCTACACCTTCATTTCTTCATGTGTTAAATTATTTTTAGTTTTATTTTTTGCTTTGTCATTTAATTTTATTACACAGAACTTTTTTTTGTAATCTACTTAGGTTTTGTTCTTTGCATATATGGATGTATTTGTTGTTACCAACATCCAGTGAAATTTGTGAATCAACAGCACCTTTAGCGGATATGTTTTCTGAGAAATATGGCGACACGTTCAATACTTAATTACCTCACTGTAAGCATAACTTCTATAAGTACTTCCCTTATAATACCTCTGATGTTGTATGTGTGTGTGTGTGTGTGTGTGTGGGGCAGAAGAGATGCTCAGCACACACTGTCAGCTCAGCTCAGGTCAATGTCTGTAAATGTATGGAAATGAGCCTGTGATCCCTGCAGAGCTTCTTAATGTGCTCATCATTGACAGTGATGAACAGCCCCGGCGCCTTCATAAACTATAGTTTAGCAGAGGACATGGTGGGAGGTGGAACATGAAAACAAGATCACACAAAGCTACTTTTATAAACCTCTACCTTCACTTTCCTCTCCGTCTCTCATGTGCGCTGTTTCTCACTCTCTGTACAGTTTAACAAAGACTACAAAGGAAGCCTCTTATGCTTTGAACTTCATCTGCTAATCAATATTACGCTGTCTTTAAAACATATGTAATATCAAGGTTAGTCTTTAGATGTGGTCGAACGCAGACTGCTTTAATCCTCTATGTTTTTGTCAATATGCCAGACTAGTTACTCTGCCACGTCAATATATATCAAGGACCACAGTCTGTAATCCTTCATCTGACATCATCACCTACAGTCCAAGTCAAAATTTTCAAAATATGGGAACCGTTCGTAAGGTACTTAGAAGGGAGAGAGAGAACGATTGTTTGATGGGGATATTGCTAGATCGTACGGCAGCTCCCATTTTCAGTAACCTTCCTTACTGGTGTGCACCACAGACGGAAACAGACGAGGCAGGGGGAGTATGTTGGTATGGGGTATCATTTTTGTTTATATACTGTGACCTATTTTATTTGAGTTTTGTTCTCTTTATTTTCCTTCTGTAATTCTAAACTAAGGATTTTTCTGTCAACTTTGATAATGGTTTACATATTTATACGTAAACTCTGTGTATTGTGTAAGTAGATCAAGGGGGAAAAAATATTGGCTTTACATATTGGCAAATATTCTGTAATTGTACATATTCTCCCAATAAAAAAATAATAATAATAAATAAATAAAAATCACAACCAGGCTCATTCTGATTACGTACCCCATGTACATTTCTGGAGAGCACCAAATACGTACCAGCAGCTTTTGTTTTCGCGAATCCACCAGTGGCCACTGTGTCTGCTTTTTGAGATTTCAAATTTCTTTTTCCATTCATGCCTGCTGTTCTCATCTACCAGAGGACGCTGTCGACTGACTACCTGAATGACTGACCGTTCGACTTAGCCATCCCCCTTCTTCCCTAAACCCAACCGATAGTGTTTTAAAAAAACACCTATTGACCAGTGCCCACCCACAGTGGAAAATTTAGGCATGGGCAATATGGGCGATTGCCCAGTGCGGCATCTTGCTAGGAGGAGCACGGAGACTCTTCACTTTTGTCCACGACAACCCCACCACTCTTCACTTTCGTCCGCAATACTCCCCAACCCCCCCCCCCCCCCCCCTCCCCTTTTGCCCCCCCCCCCCCCCCCCCCCCCCCCCATCCCGCTCATCACTTTCGTCCATGACACCCCCCCCCAAACTCTCTTCAGTATCATCCGTGACACCACACCACCCATCTCCTTCCCACCCTCTGTCATTATTTTGATCCGCGACACCACTTCTAAACCCAACCACAGTGTTTTCAAAGTCACTTTTTTTTACTACATTTCAGACTTTACCACATTCTCATCATTGTTTACTTCTTTACTTTATTTTTTGTCTTTTATTTTTTGTCTTACCTGCTTTCTGGATCTATTCTTCGCCTGACTTCGACACCCTGTCGTCATAGTCAACTCGGCTCTGCGTCTCAATTTTTCCAGTCTTCTACTGTCCAGTGTTGGTGAGCCTGTGTGAATTGTAGCCTCAGTTTCCTCTTCTTAGCTGACAGGAGCGGCACCCGGTGTGGTCTTCTGCTGCTGTAGCCCATCCGCCTCAAGGTTGGCCGTGCTGTGTGTTCAGAGATGCTCTTCTGCAGACCTCGGTTGTAACAAGTGGTTATTTGAGTTACTGCTGTCTTTCTATCAGCTGGAACCAGTCTGGCCATTCTCCCCTGACCATCAACAAGGCATCTGCGCCCACAGAACTGCCGCTCACTGGATATT
>CAIGQQ010002327.1:2965173-2998076 GCA_903798035.1 Danio albolineatus | reverse complement strand
CCGTTTCGCTCGCTCGAAAGCTTGACAGAGCTCCTGCGTGACGCGTAGCTACGGTTGCTAAGCCACGATTGGTGGATGGTGGGTTTTGGGTGTGGCTTAGGGGTCAATTGGTTTCCATTCAGTGTTCAAAGGCGAACTTCAGTGACAGAGAACTTCCTTTTGCGTATACATCGTGAGTTGAAAAATATTTTTTTCGACTCTCAAGGGGTAATTATTGCATGAAGTGGTATAAAAAAGTGAGGGGGACATGTCCCCCCTGTCCCCACCCGGGAATTGCGCCCCTGCATCGCACTGAAAGCCACCCACAACCTCACGGCTACAACAGGAGATGTTTTCTACTGCGTGCGCCCGGAAAGCTGGGAACACGTTGCTCCGCCGCTATAGTTAATTCAGCATTCGTGCGTATTGGCCTCGGTGTACAAGTTGGAACTTTAAACTAGCGCAAAGGCGGCAAAACTTTGTTTATTTGAAGCAGTTTAGTTCCGTGCAACTGAAACTCAGCGCTGAGAGGCCTTAACGATTAATTAACTGTGATGAATTAAAGTGCAGTTAATAGTGAAATCGGCGAATCGTTGTATTCCTATATCAGTGCATTGTACAAAAGGCCTACATTTATCCAAATATTTTCGGCTGCCCGCGCCACTCGCTTAATATCAGGTGACTCATGCTCTGCGCAGCCTTCAACTGCAGCTCGTGCTGTATTGAACAGACGCAAGTCACTTCATAACTATAGCAGCCGTTTTTTGACTGAAATTAATTATTTTTGATGTCTTGGTCACACTAATTGGAGGGCCGGAACAAATTGCCTCAAGGGCCGGGTTCGGCCTGTGGGCCGCCAATTAAATAGCCCTGGCATAGAACAATGGATGTTAGCATAGAACAATGGTATCATCCAAAGAACATTTGGATGATACAACAATATGAATATCTGGAATCTGATGGTTACAAAAAAAGAAAAAAAATCTAAATATTGAGAAAATCACCTTTATTGTTGTCCAAATTAAGTTCTTTGGAATGGATATTACTAATCAGAAATTGAGTTTTTATATATTTACAGTAGGAGTACAGTCTTTAATGTTTAGAGTTTTATCATAAGAGAAAAACCTTTAATCTTTTGAGCCTTACGCCCCATTCACACATGGCTTCAGCGTCAATGCTTGACGGAGGACGTGTCTGAAGTTTGGCGCTGACGCGATCGTCATAGTAGCGTCAGCCAATGAAATTTGACCGGAGCTCAGCAACTCTCCGGTATGAATCCCAGTATATAGCGATTGGTCATAAAGGACCGGGTGATTTCCGACCGCAATGATGAGTTTATCCTCCATTTTAAAATGTCTCCTCGGTTTACCGCTATCAAACTGTATGGACGCTATAAGCTACTCTCTCAGTTGGGATATTTGCATAAAGCGATCTGATTGGCTGACGCTTCCGCTGGCGCTTGAAAAGTTGAGAATTTCTCAACTTCTGCAGCGAGCAACGCGGCTGCAGCGGCGCCGATGGATCCACAATGCAGTTCGGCAACGTCTGACGTCACCCATTCAAAGTCAATGGGAAGCGTTGACGCTGACACCCCGTGTGAATGCGGCGTTACAGTGCACTTTTGACTATTGCTAAATATACCGGTGCAAAATGAGGGTTTGAGGTCCAGAGTCACATTTACTTATTCCCCACTCATTCTCCCAAACATTTTTTATTTTATTTTTTTTCTGTTTAACACAAACTAAGATGTTTTGAAGAATATTTAAAGAGCCCCTATTATGTGCTTTTGTAAATGACCATCCATGCAGTGTGTACCACAGCTCTAAGTGAAGTGAAATATCCAGCTAAGGCTTAAATCTGACAGTGCGCTGTTATACACTATTGATTCATCTATAAAAGAGTCGACTCATAGTGGTTCGAATGAATCGGCGTGATAACAAGTCTTTAACTGTGTTGGCGTAACATTGATACGAAGCCCCGTCCGTTTGTTGTGCACATAGACCTGGGAATATTAAAACCCCCGGCCCCACCCACAAACACTGCAGAAAGAAAAAGTAAAACACTGTAGCAGATCCCTGTTGAAGCATGTCTGGAAGACGCTGTGCTCTGAAGTGTGAGGGAAAGTGTTATTTTCTCTACCCAAAGAGGCTGTGAAGAGTCAGTGGTTGAAGTTTATTTTTGCAAAAATACCTCAGCATTATAGCCCCAGCCTTGTGCTGTGTTCCCGTCGTTTTTCTGACAAGTGCTTCAGCAATCTACACGCTTACAGTGGGGGATTCATCGGCCGTTTGTTAAAGGAAGTATCAGAAATGACTATTGATGTATGGGACTTTGTCAGAGCTTGACAGGGACTTTACAGTACTCAGCTCATGGATCAGTTTATTCCTCCATTTCACAAGTGTAAGTAACTTTAGTGCGATTAAAACGCTCGCCTCCTTGTTTTCTCTAGCTTGCAAATTATGTATTTAATTATGTTTTGTTACTTGTAACCGCTCCACATGACTTGTACTGTATCTGGTTAACTCTTTATATTCTCATATTGCGTCTACACGACGCATACCACTTTGTTTACAGATTTAAATGCGTTTGTGAGCTCGTGATCCACTGCTGTTTGTCATTGCTATGGCCACCATCAGCTGTTCCTACACGTGCGGCGGTCAAGTTTCAGAATAGTTCAGCTTTTGCCACTCTTTGGATTAACACTGAATGTGTGTCGTGGTTAAGAATAGAGCATATGCTGGCGTTTAACTGCGCAGCTGTAATGCACTCCTGCATTGGGCTCACACATACACTCTGCACTCTGACTACTTCAACAATGTTGATAAGCCGAGGTGGGCATTTCTCTCTGTCTCACACTGAGCGCAGTCGACCAATCACAACAGACTGGGTCATCGGACCAATCAGCGCAGATTAGCATCGCGCTAAGTAGGGGTTTGGGAACAAATGAATCACTGAACGTATCATATGGGAGTCGCTGGGATAATTAGGTTAAAATAAATGCATATTTTAAGACAATGAAAGTGTTTTTGACCTTGCATGCATATCAGACGGTTTATGGAGACTCCCAAAACCAAAATATGACATTTTTTAATGCATAATAGGGGCTCTTTAAAACCATTGACATCCATAAATTTGTTTTTCCTACTATGGAAGCCAATAGCTAACCCATATCCAACATTCATCCAAAACATCATCAAACAAATTAATCTTGAAGCCACGTCCGGGTCATCAAATCATGAGCAAATCTTCATTTGTTTTTGTGCCAGCTATCACAAATAACAAAGACTTGGGTTGTTTTATTATCTTTATTGGAAAAATAATCTGTTTGTCAGTCAATTGATTTGTTCAAACGCTTGTGTTATCTACACACAGCTCGATAAGCCCACGGCGCAGTCTGAGCACTTGACCACACATGCAGGACAACGATAGCAGGAGAGAAGCGGGAAACGCATCGTCGGTGTGAGATCCAGCGCCGATTGTGAGATTCTCACTTTCACATCAGGTAATCTGACCACTCGCCTCGAGCAGCGCAGCTCTCTCAGAGAACTACTGCTAAACACCAGCCATGAAACTGATTCTAATAACGGGATCAGAGCACAGAATTTAACATGATGAGTCACACTGTAAATGCCATTTGACTAAAATATCACAAGAGCAGAAGTTCTTTTTGTAATGATTTTTTTTCTTTTGTATTTTTTATTAATCATAAGGAGCACACATATCTGAGGAAAAAAGAGACCACTTGAAAAATGTTGAGTTTTTCTGCAGAATTATAGTTACTGTTAACCACTTCAGACACGAATTATGATCCATTCAGTCGTTTTCGGCTTAGTCCCTTTATTAATCTGGGGTCACCACAGTGGAATGAACCACCAACTTATCCAGTATATGTTTTACGCAGCGAATGCCCTTCCAGCTGCAACCCATCACTGGGAAACACCCATACACACTCATTCTCACACATACACTATGGCCAATTTAGCTTACCCAATAATTTGACTGTGGGGGAAACCGGAGCACCCAGAGGAAACCCACACCAACACGGGGAGAACATGTAAACTCCACACAGGAATGCCAACTGACCCTGTTGAGGCTTGAACCATTGACCTTCTTGCTGTGAGGTGACAGTGCTACCCACTGCACCACCGTGAAGCCCCATGGACAAACATGTATGAAAAAAAATTCTGCAATGTTACAAAAGATTTGAAACTTTGATTAATAAGTGCAATCCCTCTTTTTTTACACACAATCTATGAAATACTGGCAAATATCAATAACTCTGATTAAAAGCACACTGCAAAAAATAAATTGTTGAGAACCTAAAAAAAACAAGGCAACTTGATGCAGTAAGAACTTTGAGTTGTCTTAACAACTGTTTTTTTAGTGCTTCTCAGTAAAAATACTTTGTTCAGCTAACATAATTTTGTTTGTTCATGCATTTTTTCATTATTTTACTAACAAAGATATAATCACATCAACTGAAGCAACAGTTACAGCTATTGAGTCTATTAATTTTTTACATTGCAAAATAAGTAATTGTTTTACCTAAAAATGACAAACACTTACTACATTCATTCATTTTCCTTTGGCTTAGTCCCATTATTCATCAAAGGTCACCAAAGCGGAATGAACCGCCAACTTATTGGGCATATGTTTTACATAGCGGATGCCCTTCCAGCTGCAATCCTGTACTGGGAAACACCCATTCACACTCAGACACCTGTACCACGTCTTTGGACTGTGGGGGAAACCTGAGCAACCAGAGGAAACGCACGTAAACAGGGATGCCAACTGATCCAGCCAGGGTTCGAACCAGCAACCTTCTTGTTGTGAGGTGACTGTGCTACCCACTGCGCCACTTTTTAATTATTTAAATATCAACATTTCTGTTCAACACCAAAATGTTTGTCCAGAAAACTCAGTTAAACATGTCGACATAACATTTTAGGCAATATTGTTGACATAACAAATATTTTTATGTAATCAGTAGTTATTCAAAATTCTTAGTATATATGACAGAACAAGTACAGTGTGCTGAACAAATGGTGATTTTATTTTTTACAGTGCATTGTAAATATGGCTTACATCTGTGTCTGCAGTGATGTGATGCCATGCTGCTTTTACAAATTACAAAATGCAGAGCCTTACTATCGTTTGATCATGCTCAGGAACTACAAAAAACATGGGCTGACATGTGATGGGGGGTGGGGGTTATGTAAAACATACAGATATTTATATAATATATAAATAATTTCTCATAGCTGCAATGATATATTATATATATATATGAGCAACATCACACTCGTAGCAGTGCGATACGGCTGTATATCGGCACTGGTGACATTTTACAGCCATATCGCTCTGCTATGAGTGTGATATTGTGTTTATACAACAGTTCGACGGCATAATTGTGTTTGCAATTATGCTCCAACATTAGGCACATTCAAATCAAGACTGAAAACACATTTGTTTAGCTGTGCCTTTACTGAATGAGCACTGTGTTACGTCCGACAGATCGCACTATTGTGTCTTTCTTTTCTTTTCATTCTTTTATAACTTGTCTTAACTCATTTTAATCTGTTTTATCTGTTTTTTTTATTATTTGTTTTTTATTTTCTTATACTTAAATTTTATTCCTGTTTATGTAAAGCACTTTGAATTGTCACTGTGTATGAAATGTGCTATATAAATAAACTTGCCTTGCCTTGCCTTGCAAAAAGAAAATTAAACACAGAGAGTCTATTCATTCATTCATTATCTTTTCAGCTTAGTCGCCTTATTTATCTGTGGCGACCATATAGGAATGAACCACCACAGAGAGTCTATACTCACCAAAATAGATTGTACTTGGGGGGAAAACTACATAAACAGTGTTATTAATTGAATAATTATTGAAATGTTTTTTATTATTACTATTATTATTATTATTTTATCAAACGTATATTATATATTTATTTAGTTTAAATAAAGCTGGAGAAAGTCTTTCAAAGAAAAAAAAGTGTGTATTATTATTATTATTATTTACTTTTTCTGCAATTAATTGAGCAAAACTGCCACAGTAATAACAATTCGCACAACCCCACCAAAATAAAGAGTATTTGAAGAGAACTGCACACACAGTATTATTAATTAATGTATTATTGTTATTTTATATGCATTATACACTTATTTATTTTGAATACAGCTGGAGAAAGTCTTTGAAAGAAAATAAATAAATTTTATATTTTTATTATTAATTATTATATAAATTAGGGGTGGCACAGTGGTTAGCACTGTCCCCTCACAGCAATAAGGTTGCTGGTTCGAGTCTCGGCTGGGTCAGTTGACATTTCTGTGTGGAGTTTGCATGTTCTCCCCACGTTAGCGTGGGTTTCTTCCGGGTGGTCTGGTTTCCCCCACAGTCCAAACACATGCGCTATAGGGGAATTGGATGAACTAAATTGGCCGTAGTGTATGAGTGTTTGTGAATAAGGTTGGAAGCTGTGAAGGGTTATGGCTGGAATGGCATCCGCAGCGTAAAACTTATGCTGGAATAGTTGGCGGTTCATTCTGCTGTGGCGCCACCTGATAAATAAGGGACTAAGGTGAAGGAAAACGAATTACTTCATATATACTGTAAATGACCTTTTTTCTGCAAATAATTGAGCAAAAATGACACAGTAAATACTGTATATGCACACACTGAAAGAAAGGAGAGAGATCTACATACCTGGAGAGAACTACATATCAATGAAAATTATGATTGAAATGCTATTTTTCTTCACATTTCATAAAGATGCACAACATACATTAATGTATTTGAAATATATTTTCTGAAGCTGCTCATATCTGAATCCTTATTGCAGGTTTGTTCGGCAGAGTGTTGGAGAGGACAGAAGACTGACTGTGAGAGTCCAGAAAGCCTGACAAGCTGTCCAGCATCAAAGCCTTCCTGCCATCAAACCCCCGAGGATGAAGATGTTGATCTGAGAGCTGAGCAGGTACATGTGCAGAGCCGCTCGGGGTCAGGATCTCTGACTGTGAAGGAGAGCGCAGAGTTAGTGGGACAGAAATAAGAAG
This sequence comes from Danio albolineatus, assembly GCA_903798035.1. Taxonomy (NCBI): domain Eukaryota; kingdom Metazoa; phylum Chordata; class Actinopteri; order Cypriniformes; family Danionidae; genus Danio; species Danio albolineatus. The sequence continues at coordinate 2,991,038 of CAIGQQ010002327.1, read as the reverse complement.
GAAAGAGCAAGAGGAAAAATGGAGGCCATGAGCACTTACGGCTGCAGCTGTCACTGTAGGAGAGTATCTGCAGGAGCTTTATGGCAGCTGTGGATCTCCATCATCCGCAGTTTTATCTTCAGAGTTTTGTCCGGTTTGAAATTGAACCAATTTAGAACTAAACTAAATCAAAAGTAGAGAAGTCATGGTTCATGGCCAGTGGGTTTTCTAACTAGTAACTTGAGAAAGGGGGTGTTTTTTCTCCTCAAGTTGTAGCTTTTGTATAGATTTTATTATTATTATTATTATTTATCATTATTATTGTCATTTAAATCATGAATTTTACCTGTTTTATATCTATCTAATATTTGTTTCATTTTTTTGTCACTAAATCATGAATTTCACCTTATAGAATGATAGACAGACAGACAGAACAATATGTAGAACTGTCTTGAACAATAGATATCTAGAATGACATACATCTTGAGCACTAGATGGATATGTAGAATGATAGATAGAACAATAGACGGCATACAGTGATTTCTAAATCTAGAACGATATATTGAATAATAGATGTCCAGAACAATAGAGTGGTATCTAGAACAATAAATAGATGTCTAGAATGAAAGACATGTAGAAAGATAGATATCTAGAACAATATCTGGAACAATCAATACTGTAGATGTCTAGCACAACAGGCAGGCAAAAAGATGGATGGATGGATAGATAGATAGATGGACGGACGGACGGACAGAAAGACAGCAGACAGACAGATAGATAGATAGAGACAGACTGACATAACGATATGTTGAACTGTCTTGAACAATAGTTAAAGTGATACCTAGAACAATAGATATTTAGAATGATAGATTTTTAGAACAATAGACAGAGATAGATAGATAGACAGATAGATAGACAGGCAGGCAGGCAGGCAGGCAGGCAGACAGGCAGACAAACATAGACAGACGGACGGACGGACGGACGGACGGACAGACAGACAGACAGACAGACAGATAGATAGATAGATAGATAGATAGATAGATAGATAGATAGATAGATAGATAGATAGATAGATAGATCAATCGATCAATCGATAGGTTTACATCTAGAACACTAGATGGATATCTAGAATGATGAAAAGAACAATATCTAGAGTGATACACAGAGGGATATTTATCTATAATAATAGATATCTAGAAGAATATCTTGAGTGATAGATTTCCAGAACAATGTATAGAACAATAGAGTGATATCTAGAACAATAGATAGATGTCTTGAATTATAGATATCTGGAACAGACCGATATATGGATATCTAGAATGATAGAACAACAGATAGAACAATATCTAGAACGATATATATCCAGAATAATGTCTAGAACAACAGAGCAATATGTAGAACAATATCTGGAATGATAGATAGCCAGATAGATGGATTATATAATTATATCTAGAAAAATAGATATCTTGCAAGATAGATAGATAGACAGACAGACAGACAGATAGATAGCATAACATATATGCAAATGAAGATGTGTTGACACATATAAGTGTTTCTTGCAGTGCTTTAGACACCAGCCCTGTCCTGCCCGACTGTATATAATGAGCCTTTAACCAACTTGTAGGACAAGAGACTTGTAGGACAAGAGACAAAACAATGGGCCGGCGATCAATAGCAGTTGCACACAGCACTCCAGAGGTCAGAGGTCTCATTTAGATAGCATGTCATGTGACACAGCGAGCACAGGGATCCCACAATCCTCCACTCAAGTTCATCAGCCGTCAGCAGGTCAGATCCTGCTCTCCAGACACTACAGAATAATCAATAGTGCACTGCTGGACACAGTCAAACAGGACAAAAATCAGCTTATACTCAGTTTTGATCAATTTAATTTACCTGTATGTGTGTCGATTGACTTAAAGGTGCAGTAGGTGATCTGCCAAAATGCTATCTGTTAGAATAATATCATTAAAAACACAATCCCTCCCCTGCTGTCCAATGCCAAGCCTACTGAGATTACGAACGCGGATCGTAAAGATGACATTAGATTAGGGCTGTGCGATAATACGATATTTAATCGTGGATGATTAAAATGACTGCACGATCCACTTTTTCTGAAAAATCGTTGTATCGCCATATATAGTGCATTGTTTTCCGCTACATTCATTCTTCCATGGCGGGGCGCCACACCAAAATTCATCCCGCCACCCCGTGTCAACAAGCTTGGCCACCCTAAATTTGGACGCGTATTTTTGTCAAAATGCCACGGAAAAGTGAGATCAGCCTCTCGGTGTCGCGTGCACTCCCCCTCTTTCTGCTTTCGCGCGCTCGCTCTCTCTTCTTTCGCGCGCACTGCCGCACTCGCTCTCTGTCAGTCGCGGTGCTGCGCGAATCATTCCCCGCATTCCACAGAAGTTTACCCCCAAATACATAGTTTTACGTTACGAAATGCAGTCTTGAATTTACAAACAGTCAGTAAGTACCGGAGAACAGATGTAACACATTGATCAAATTGAGTTTCCAGTCACGTTGAAAGAAATATTCTCTCGTTTAGTTTTGCCTTCATTCATTTTTGATGTCAGACTTTATCTGCTTTATTTTCCCCATGGTGACAGTTTGAGCATAATATTTTACTAGTTATTTTGCAAGATAGTTGTATTCAGATTAAAGTGTAATTTAAAGACTTGACTAATCATTCTAACTTTAGTTAACATAACCTAGTTAAGTTATTGTATGACTTGTTTGGTGTACACAATGACAAATATACTGTAAATATGTCTTAAGGTGGCTCATAATACTGACTTTAAAATTGTATTTTTAAAAAGTTTTATTTTAAAGTAAATTTTTAAATAAAATTGTAATTTTATTCAAGAAATAAACTATAGGAAATAAGACTTATTATGACTCCAGAGGAATTATTTTTGTTTTTCAAGAAATACTGTGACATTTCTTTCTTTTGTTAAAGATCACTTGGAAAACATTATTTTAAATTAATTGAAGGGCAAAAAAATGACTTCAGCTGTATCTGTTAAGGTGCAAAATGTGCCTTGATGTGCTTGAAAGTTAGAAATGTGTTATCTCACTACAATACAAAGTTACTTGACAAATAAATTAACAAGGAAGATTATTTAGAGTTTAAGTTATTTAATTAGCTTGTTTATGAAGACTGCAGAGTGATGCATGAACAAAATAACTTTAAATAATTGTTTAAGTAGTTTGTGATGTATGTTAAAGTGTGCTCCCTAAAAGCTTAAAGTACAAGTGGCCCCTGCCCGCCCGCGCCACTCGCTTAATGTGTGCCCCCTAAAAGCTTAAAGTACAAGTGGCCCCTGCCCGCTCGCGCCACTCGCTTAATGTCAGGTGACTCACACTCTGCACAGCCTTTAACTGCAGCTCGTGCTGTATTGAACACTCGCACGTCACTTCGTAACTATAGCAGCAGTTTTTTCGACTGAACTAAATTTATTAAATCTTTATTTGATTAAAATATTCTTAAACATACATGGTAAGAGTATATGTTTATATGGGGACATTAGTTTGGTTGTATTGTACCTTTGTAACTTGCAAAATAGTCTTAAGAGACCAACTTGAAAAAGAATCGGGATAAAAATCGTGAATCGTGATTTCCCCTGAAAAAATCGTGATATGATATTTTTTCCATATCGCCCACCCCTACATTAGATAACCCACTAGATCAGTGGTTCTCAAACTGTGGGCTTTCTTCTAGTGGTACGCTTGAAGAATCGCTGTATAATAAAAGAATAAAATGAACACTTTTTTTAACCCTTTGACGCGTACGATAACACCGTGATCAGAAAGCATTGGGTGTTCCCTGAAGCGTATGATTACACCGTTGTGCCAAAATGTTTACTTTAGTGCATCGCGTCATCAGATGTTAAAAAAATCTGCTTGGCGATGAGGATGAGGCATGCGGAGCAGACACACACGCGCCAGAGAAGCCCTTCTGCAGACTAGTCCTGCAAATTCAGGAAGTCCCCCATGCTGCATCATTGGTAAAATAATTAATATGAATGTGTTAAAATGAGTGCTCGTAGTTTGTGTATAATAATGCGTGCTTTCGATATATAATGTTATTTGTTTTGTAAAGCAATGTGGCTTTCTGTTTAGTTTGCTACCTCAGATTTAGGCTAATTCATTTGGATGTGATTCAAATGGCGCGAGACACAGAACACAGACTCAAGCAACTTTGCCATGCTTGAAGCTTAGAGGTAGAATTAAAGTTACTCTCTGCGTACACAGACGGAGGGTCGGCCAACTGTACCCGAGTCTGCTTGAAATCAGTGGTCAGTGTGCGGTTAACGCAAATCTCATGTGATCTCATTCGCACCAAATCATGGAAATACTGCACGTATGAATCGGTCAAGCACTTTATATATGCATTAATCACTCGCTTTTCTGACACACACAGGCCTACTGTAAATGACGAGCAGTAAGCAGATCTAACTTCTAATTCATTCATTCATTCATTTTCTTTTCGGCTTAGTCCCTTTATTAATCCGGGGTCGCCACAGCAGAATGAACCGCCAACTTATCCAGCATTTGTTTTACGCAGCGGATGCCCTTCCAGCCGCAACCCATCTCTGGGAAACACATCCATACATTCTCATTCACACTCATACACTACGGACAATTTAGCCTACCCAATTCACCTGTACCGCATGTCTTTGGACTGTGGGGGAAACCGGAGCACCCGGAGGAAACCCACGCAACCACGGGGAGAACATGCAAACTCCACACAGAAATGCCAACTGGCCCAGCCGGGGATCGAACCAGCGACCTTCTTGCTGTGAGGCGAACGTGCTAACCACTACGCCACCGTGGCGCACTAACTTCTAATTTAAATATGTAATTCCAAATCATATTAAAATACAAGTTAACGTTTAGATTTCATTCATTCATTAATTCATTTTCTTTTCGGCTTAGTCCCTTTATTAATCTGGGGTCGCCACAGCAGAATGAACCGCCAACTTATCCAGCATATTTTTATGCAGCGGATGCCCTTCCAGCCGTAACCCATCTCTGGGAAACATCCACACACACTCATTCACGCTCATACACTACGGACAATTTAGCCTACCCAATTCACCTGTACCGCATGTCTTTGAACTTGTGGGGGAAACCCGAGCACCCGGAGGAAACCCACGCAACCATGGGGAGAACATGCAAACTCCACACAGAAATGTCAACTGACCCAGCCGAGGCTCGAACCAGCGACCTTCTTGCTGTGCGGTGAACGTGCTACTCACAAGGCCACCGTGGCGCCGTTTAGATTTCAAAGACATACAAATATGCCATATGTACGTACAATATATATCTCAAAATGTATTAAAAATGTGTGCATATATTTATGTGACAGCCATTATTCATCTGGTCCAAGCTATATTTCCAGGTTTAGATGAATAGGTTACTACAGCAGTTTTCTTTTTTACTTTAAGAACAGTGCCTTACATTTTAATTTAAACAGTTACGTTTTTTTGGTCTGCAAGCACAGTTAATGTTCAAACTATTTATAATGTTTAAAGTGGCTGACAATAATACATATTTTTAATAACTTAATCTGCCTTGTTTTTGAACAGTGCAGTGCTGTAGCTGCTTAATTAGGCCTACTACGCTACTGTATTTCAATACCGGTCATTATGGGGGTACTTGGAGACACAATTTTTTTTCTGAGGTGGTACTTGGTGAAAAAAGTTTGAGAACCACTGCACTAGATCATTTATATATTAAACTTTTTACTACTTTATAATACAACAATTCCCAATGAAAAACGGAATTATCTAGTTTCAGTTGTGTAGCGAGCAGAACTCATGTGCAGTATTTCATACGTGCATGGATCGCTGGTCTCACTCTCTCACGCGCTTTATCCTAAAGCGACTACTGTATGCTTAGTGTTTGGCCGGCGGCAAAAAAACAACATCACTCGGCATGTGAAATCACAACAGCACTAAAATTGTAAACTACGTTGAAATTATTAATAATGTTCAATTCCTTAGAGAGTTTATTGTTGTCGCTTTGATAATCTCCCTCACGCTCCTTAAATACGTCACGCACATCTCTCTCCACCACACCCGGTCTTCACTTACGCTAAAACCTGTTTGAAACAATAAATGCTGAACGCCGCATAGTCAGAGTCTGTCCTCATGTCGGAGTGTAGCCTAAATATAGTCATAAATGCTGGTTATCCGACAAGAGACTCAGTTGTTGTTATTTTTAGTTGCTTTAATAGTGTAGACCACTATTTTCTTTTTGATCCTCACAATCTTTGGAATCCAGTCGCAGGCCAGATTGAACCGCTCAGCGGGCCACCAATTGATGATCAGTGGTGGAAACCCATTAATAAAACAGCCATTCTTTTAAAGGGCCACGAAACATCAAAACACATGGTTTGAGCTGTTTACAGTCATATATGTGTCCCACGCTGCTATAAACAATATTAGGACACATATAAGTGACTAAAAAGTGAAAATTGGTTGTTTTTTGCGTTATTTCCAGCAAATTCGTTCTTCCGGTTTGAAACGAATTTTTGAGGCTGCGTCACGCTGATGAGATCCATGCATGTGCTCCAGCGTGCACAGTGGACGCCTGTCCCGGCCAGAACACACTGACGTCTCTGCGCGTGCGGCATTAATTCATGAGATAGCCTTTGTTTAAGCCAATCAGCGCGCTCTATTGTGTATGCGGCGCAACTCATTAATATGCACGAGAGCTTCGAAGACTGTGGGTACGTGTTGCAGTGTCCAGACGGCAGAGACGCCACGTTGTGCTTCCAAAACAAGTGGAAGAAGGAGACACATGTTGCCAGTGTTGTGTTTATGTGCGGCAGTGAACGTTTAGTCTTCATTTCCGCTATGAGAGCGCAGCTGGACTCACACGCGCGCAGCAGAAATGCGTCTGTAAGAATCTTTATTTTTTCACCCGAGAGCTTTCCGCATCTGGAAGTGGTGAAATCGTTTTTTGCCGCTCGTCTCCTTTTAAAACAGACGCCGCTCCAGTTTATGTGGATTGTTCTAGGCTACAGATTTGGGAAGCCATCAGTGCTCTTTGTTTGTTTATTCAGATGGTGAAGTTAGTTAGTAGTTCGTAGAGTTTGTAACTCTTTCAGTGTTTAAAGACAGACCTTTATCAAAATGATGAACTGTTACTGAGTTTACAGAACGTTAATATCCGTACAATATTAAAGACTGAAAGATCTGCTGTAAATGCTGCTCTTCGAGTGTAAACACTGCAGTCAAACAACCGAATCATTTTCGCCGCATTTTGTGACAGGATAGTCTGTGGAGGGTTTTTTATTTCTGCCTTACGCCACGCGGCATCAAACACTACATTAAAACAACACCCTTAATAGTTTCTCACACCTTGTTTGTCACGGGGGAAATGCAGGAAATGTTTCTGGATTAAAATATGTGTGCCAAACTGCAGTTAAAGTCGATAAATTAATAATTTGGCTAATAATTAGATTACTGATGTCACTTCACACAGTCACATTTTTCTCCCTCTGCGTCTGTGTGTGTGTGCATTGTTTGTTTGAAAATGAGCATATGCACAAATGGAAACCATCTTTATGCAAAACCTTCCCTCATTCCCTCCCCTTACACTCCCACCTAAACAGAGCTGGACACACCCACTTTCCTGAGCTTTTCCAGACTGTAGGTGTGAAAACACCCAGCTGAGCTCGTGGCCCTTTAAATAACTTTAACAGTCACTATTTAAAACAGTCAAAAACATGGTCAAAGGGTTAAATAATAACATTACTTTAAATGATTATTGTTTTACTGTATTTGTAAACAGAGTATTTGTTAAGCATAATTGACCTAAATATTAGATTCGATGATGGGTCACAGTTGTCTAATGTAGATGAATTTAAATATCTAGGTCTTTGGCTCGATGCTCATCTGTCCTTTAAACCCCATATTGATTTTATAATTAAAAAGTCATATCGGTGTTTAGGTTCTCTTTATCGTTCTATTAATTGTTTTTCATTTAAAGTAAGAAAAAAATTGATCTCTCAATTAATTCTTCCTATAATTGATTACGCTGATATTATTTATCAAAACACCGCTGATATTAATTTAAAACCTTTAAATACTGTCTTCAATTCTTTGTGTAGATTTGTTTTAAGATGTCCCTATAGAACCCATCATTGTATATTATATGAAACCCTTGGTTTGCTTCAACCTAAGCTCCGCAGACAGTATCATTGGTATTTGTTTCTTTTTAAGTGTGTTTATTTTAGTTTCCCCTCTTATTTAAAGTAGTTTTTTGTTCCATTTACCTCATCATATTCGCTTCGTCACATGTATCAGAATCATTTTTTTGTTCCTAGAGTTGTAACAGAAAGCAACCTCCCTTCCAGATCAAGTACATCATTTCGTCTTTTCAGGGCCAATTTATTTTCTTTTTTGGAAACAACTTGTGATTGCTATTAATATTGGCTCCAATTTAAATGTTTATTATTTATTTTTACTTTTGATTATATGTTTTTGTTTATTTAGGCTTTAGACTGTGGGAAGTGTTTCAGGTGAAGTGTGCTGCTTGTTTTGTTAGTTGTATGTTTGTAATGACGTGTTGTACTCTGAACTGTTTAGGGACCCCCTCGAAAATGAGATGATTCATCTTAAGGGGATATCCTATTTAATAAATTCAAATTCAAAAATTCATAATTAATGAAGCTAGAATTATTAACAATAAAATTCTCATGAACCACAATGAAATGCACAGAAAATTGCTAAAATGTTTTATTATTTTATTATTATCATTATTATTATCATCATTGTCTCATCATTATTATTCAAGTTTAGATGTAACAGACATCTTTGCCATCTTTATTGAATCTTTTTTGCATGTAAAAAACAAAAAAAACTACATGAAAACGAAAGGAAAACAAAACCGTTAAGGTGGCAGCTGAAATAAAAAACAAACTCTAAACTCATCATCTATGCACTTTAAATGCAGCGAGTGTAAAAACAATAACATTCTACCAATAAAGGTTAAAACATTTACATATTTATGCCCTTCGCCTCGACCAGACAAGCTTCCGGGCTCCATCAAATACTCCTTGTGTTTCAATATTGCTGAGACCTTCAAACATAGGCGAGATCTTGTTCGTTTATAACGCAGTACCTGTACTTAGCATGCTAATAACACGTTTCCACTTTCTTCTTTAGCAATAGAGTAACTGAAGTGCAAGCATTAACATTTTAAGTCAAAATGAACATTAAAAACATAAAAGAAAGGACAAATAAAATGTTATTTAATACCCAACCGTATAAATGATGTCGAGAAGCGTCACTTTATAATGATTTCAGTTCATCTTAAGAGGCATTTGCAGTTAAGCAGCGTTGTAAGGCTAGTTTCCGAGAGAGCAAATTAGACATTCCAAGCCCCAATCCTCTCCCCTTTTCCACCAGTTCATATAAATAATGTCTGCACGGAGTCAGACTGGACCGAACTCACTGAATCTGCGGCCGTGAACAGAAGTGAACGTGGAGGAAGAACACACACGGGAGCTCAACGAAATAAAACCAGATATGTCGCTAGCAAACAGGGCTGATTTTTCTCGTCGAATGAAATGAAAAGCTGTCAATATGCGGAAACGTTTCAAATACATCTTTTTGTTGAACTCGATGTGTTCGCTCTGAGCTCGTTGTTATTCGGTTGTCCGCTCTGCATGATAACAACTGTAAAAGGAGCAGAAACCAACGTACAGCCGGGTGAAAGTACAATATAAATAACAATGTTATGCCTCTTTGAGACACCCGCCATCCAAAGGCACCAGAAACACCTGCAGTTATTAAGTTTCGTCAACAGTACATTGAATAAAATTGTCAAAATAATCAAAATAATCTGCTCTTTTGAATTAAAACTGAAAATCAATTTAGACTGGCAGCAAGTTATTCTTTTTTTTTTTATATTATAGAGCACTGGCTCCTATCAGACGACCAAAATAAAGATCAGATTCCCTTGAAGAGCAGGAGAGAAAAAAAAAATAACAGGAAGACTTCAGTCTGATACAACGAGCTTCTTCATCAACTATAAAGCACAAATACATGGCAACAGAAAATGGAATGAATACACCACCTGACAAAAGTCTTGTCGCCAAGTTTTAGGAGCAACAAATAATGACTTCTAGTTGATCATTTGGCATCAGAAGTGGCTTATGTGAAAGGCGAAGGCCTCTAGATTACACTGATTTTAGCAAAATAAAATATGATCATGTCTTGATTTTTAATTATTTAATTAGGATAGTAAGTTCTGACTCTGCTTAGACTCAAGTCTTGTCGCTTAACAGAAATAAAGTACACTATAGAATATAAAATGGGAAAGGAATGAATATTGTGTATGACTCCCATGAACTTGGAGGACTGCATCCACACATCTCTGCAATGACTCGAATCACTTATTAATAAAGTCTTCTGCAATGACAACGGAAGCGTTCTTGCAGGAGTTCATCAAGACTCTTTGGGTTCATCTTTAACGCCTCCTTCGTCATCTTACCCCAGACATGCTCAATAATGTTCATGTTTGGTGACTTGGCTGGCCAATCCTGGAGAATTCACCCTCTCCTGTGGTTTGTAATGTAACGGGCAGCACAAATGTCTTGATACCTCAGGCTGTTGATGTTGCTATCAACTCTGCAGATCTCTCGCACACCCCCATACTGAATGTAACCCCAAACCATGATTACTCCTTTACCAAACTTGACTCCATGCGAGTTCCAGTAGGTCTTCTGCAGTATTGGTGATGATTGGGATGCAGTTCAACAGATGATTGGAAAGACCTTCTGCCACTTTTCCAAATGATCACCTAGAAGTCCAATTACATTAGCTGCTTTTACAAATGAGATCGATGACAAGACTTTTACCAGGTAGTGTAATGCCCTTTTGTGGCCACCGATTACAATAAAAACATAGTACGTTTGTTTATAATATTCCACCTTTGGAGGAAAGGAAAACTGACTCGTTTTACTGCTTTCATGAACAAAGAAAAGAAAGTTCAGGTGTTGCTTCATTACGTCGTTTGCTACATTTGCAAATGTAAACGTTTGTCAGAGCCAAAACTCCCGGCCCTCATTCTGACGCGAGTTCAATGTTGCATATCAACATCTCATGTAGAAAATACTTTGTACAATATATCAGGCACTGATCATGATTTCACTATTAACAACCTAGACAAAAAAATAGTTTGTTTTTTTATGTGTGTGTGTATTCCTTCTCAAATTTAGGTATAGAGTAATAAGAATTGCATCCCAGCAACTAAGGCAGCAGCTTAAGAGTTTTGATGGAGTTCTGCGAGTTCCTTAACTGAGTATCTACCAAACCCAAAGAGTAAGAAAAGGACATTTAGTATAACGTTACCTAGAGACAGTCAACTTAATTCAGCCAAACACATTCCCTGAGGATGCTGGATGTTTGTTTGAGGACGACAGTCATACTGTTGCCATGCTGACAGACGGACGACCGCCAGGTTTCCTACACCGAAGCAGAAACACATCCTCATGTTCGCCAAGAGAACTTTCCATAAATCCGTCAATAGATACACAAAGCCCAAGAGGAAGATGAGTCGATGTACCTTGCCTCGCTGAACTGCCTCACTAACACAAAATATATCTAAATAGCTACATGTACCGATGTCACCAAAACAAAATAAGCTGTTAAAAGTGTGTGAGCTCCCACTGACAAAATGCTATGCTAAGTTTTTTTGCATTAGGCACCATCTTGGCACGTATTTTCCATAAAAAGCTCATTGGTTAGAGGGATTGGGTTCTGGAGCCGCCCGGTGCAGGCCTCGCTGGATGTGTGTGGTGAAATCGTATTTATCGGAGCAATTGTGCAGGCAGATGCTGCACTGGAAGGGCCCGCCGTCCCCGTGGCAGCTCATGTGCAGGGCGTACAAGACCTCGTCCAGGAAGACAATCCCACAATGGACGCACTTACTAGAGAGATCGTCTTGCGTAGCTTGATCAACTTTCTCCGACTGAGAGGTAACCTTCGGGGTTGAGCGTTCCTCTTCAGGATCATCCATTCGGTCAGAAGCAGGGGACGCTAGTTTCTCCTTAGCATTGAGCGCTCCGTTGGACGTCGGACTGGGTTTGGAATGTTTCATGGCCAGGTCGAGAGGAGTATCGCTTTCGGGTCCAGAAGCTGTCGGAGGTGGAAAGTGAGGCGGTAAACTGAAGGCAGGATAAGGCACGAAGCTTTGGCACGGATTGGGAAGTCCAGCACTCAGATAGTGACCTGCTGCATTTCCCGGCACAGACATCTTATATTTAGTCCAGAAGCGCAGCCAGTCTGTTTCGTTTTGCAGGTCGTTATGGAGAAACGGCAGGCTGAAGATCGGATACTGGTATTTCTCGATGGGGCTTCCTGGTGGAGAGTAACTAGCTTGTTTTGATGGACGCATGTACTTCTCGATTGGACTGCCTCTCTCTGATCCACCTTTCCCATCTGCGCCTTGGGGTGCTAAACTGAGCCCGTTCCCCTCGGCGGATCCTCCGTCCACTGGACTCTTGTGCATATGCAGCGGAGGCATGCGCTTGTGGATCTCCAGCGTCTGGTTGACGAGGAAAGCGTGTGTGGAACGGGGACTGGGGTGACTTTTGGTTCCAGAGGGGCCGTAAGCCTCATATTTGACTTGGGCCTCTGCTCGTGATAAAGAGCCGTCGGATCCGGCGTCTTCCGTCCTCCTTTCTAAGGGACTGCCGTTGAGACGCTCTTCACTGTTGACCCGTTGCTGTTTGGAGCCCACGTGCTCTGATGGGACGGGGTCGGGGTTCAGGCGCTTCCGTGTCCGTCGACGGATGATCTGCTCGCCATTGTTTTGCTTGATTATGTTCAGCGGTCTGGGGGTCTGTAAGAGAAGTATTGAAGATTAGAAAACACACTTAAATAACAGAGTAAGCCATTACTATATTCATTTAAAGGACACATGTTTTACCCCTTTTTTATATTTAATATAAGTCTTTTGTGTCAACAGAATTTGTCTGTAAAGTTTCAGCTCAAAACACCCATCAGATTATTGATTATAGCTGTCTAAAGTCTGTGTATGATAGCTCTAAACAGCTTGTTGCTGTTTTTGGTACTGTGCCTTTAAGGCTAGTCCTCCCCGCCCACCGTTCCCACGTGCCTTAATCTCCGCCCTCAGCTACGTCAGACAGACAGACAGATGTAAAGGAAGCAGATCTCACATAATGTTTGTGGGAAATACTACAGTAAGAACTTCACCAGTTGCAACGATGAGTCACACACTATGTCGTTACAAAGTTCACACACACAGACAGACAGCGCACGCGTTGAGCTTTGCACTCTTTTTGCAAGCAAATGTGACATGATACGGGTTAACATCCACTGCTGTATGGAGATCTGTTATGTTAATATACAAAATAAACCTGATTTAATGTCAACAAACCAAGATTGACTGCACTGTTTTAAACACATGTTAAACTTTTGAAACTCACTCTTGACCACATCTGATGATGACTGATGATCACAGAGCGCTGAACAGATCTTTTATTCCCGGTTGCTTTGCGCACGTCCTGTCTGGTTGATATGATTATGCGCGTTACTACAGAGACATGTTAATACGCAGCTGTCAATCAATTCGGTGGGCGGGGGGGCCGCACTCCTATGTCAAGTTGCGGTCGGTCTCAAAACCTCTTCAATTAGTCCACCGTTTTTATGCTGTTAAATTGAAAAAAAAAGGACTGGGTGTGTTTATATCAGCCCAATATGACGGTCTGTACACTATACCTACACATATGACTGTCCAAACAGCTTAAAAAGTAGATTTTTTTATCATAGGCGCCCTTTAAAAAATGCTGATTTATTAACCGGTAGTGATGTGCACACTGCGAGAAAGTGCTTATCTTACTTTGAATTTTTGGCTGGTTTGTAGTCCAAATATCTAAAGATCCTTACATCAAGAAGCATTTTCTAGACAAGCAAAAAGCATTGTCTTATTTTTAGACATAATATGGCAAAATTAAGATAAGATTTTTTACAAATTTTTCCTTAAAGGTGCAGTAGGTCTTTAGAAACATTTTCTGTTGTGCTGGTTGAAAGTCTTGAATATTCGTCTAATTCAAATTTGTAAGGTCAACAATTCCCATAATCCTGATAAGTAGCCCTAACAGTCTGTCAACAAATCGTCACCTTGGAATTATACGGTTCTATCTGCGTTCTCAAGATCCGAGATATTGCGTTCTCTGAGATATTGAGCTTCAAAGTTTTTGCATCCCATAGCAGACGATACGTGTGTAACATTTGTTTTCTTAAATAAAAAAATCTTAAAATGTAAACAACTTATAAAAAAACATCCTATAATGTAAACAAGTTCTCAAATAATACGAATATGTCAATAACTCAAATTTGACAAAAATGTCAGAGAGAACCGTATAATTCTAAGGTAACGAAACGTAGATTTGTACATCTGCGCACCCATTCGCGCAGACAGATCCGCCGTTTGCGTGTTCACGTGCACACGAGAGAGAGAGAGTGACAGCTGTAAAAACAAATGCTGAATCAAAACTTTAAAACCCTGAATCAATATTGGAGTTAATTTTGCTGCTGAAGGAAGTACGACACATAAGCTGAAGTATTTCTGTTAGGTGATGTCATGTGTTAAACTCTTAGTCACACAGAGCTGATGTAGATTGTGTTGTGTTTTGAGAGGGTTATATGCACAGAAGTGTTGTTCAGCCCCTGAAATCTCTCGGTGATAGATTGATGTAAATATTTTCAGCTTCATAAGTTCCTTTTACATCATCGATAATGTAGATTTTTATTTAGTTTAACAACAAAACATCAGTAAATAGCACTGTACTGCCTAGCCTGTTTTACTGAGCTGAAGCTGCTTTTATTCTCACATTGGTTCATTTTTAAACAATGACGACCTGTGACGCGCTCCCTATATTGTTCACCGCGACTCTGAATATTCACTCTGAAATAGCATTTAAGAATGGCTCAGCATATAGCTTGCATATTCTTAAGCAGAGGTTATTCCCAGCCACAAGACTTTTCTGACAGGGTATTCGAGTGTCATCGAGTGACAAAATGTTGTGGGACTGCTGTACACGCAAACAAATGAAATTTACTGTTTGATCAAACTACTTATTAAAAATAAACTGAAACTATAACAAGTTTTTTTGGATAACTTACTTGTTTTATTTTCATTTAACTTAAATTTGTAAAAACTAATAGGTTAACTTAATTCCTTCGTGTTGACTCAACACAAATAGATTGTGTGGAACCCAGTATTTTTTACAATGTACAGAAGTTATTATGATGGATTATAGGTCGCGAAATTTAGCAGTTTTTATTTTAATGTTTTTTCTTTTAAAGCATGACGGTAAAACACAAGCGTGGTTAGGAATGTATAAAACATTGACTGTTGGTTGCAAAAATTCATAAAAATGACAAAAAGAAAACTTATTTGTGCATCTCCTGACTTCCGTGTGAAGACATTCTGCTGATGTAGATGCTGGTGTATTCTGGGAAATTTACTTACCCCTTGGTTTCAAGTGTGGTCCTGGAAAATCTCAGTTTCAAGGGGTATCTAGCCCTTGCCCTTAGCTCTACGCCTTCAATCTAAAGAGAATTGGCACACCCCTACCCCTTAAAGTGAACACGCAAAACAAGGGGTAAGTGGAAGGGCTAAGGGGTAGAATTGGGATTGGGCCTTACGCTTGTCAAAAACCTAATCAGCATAAATGTCCTTAAACTATTTATTATTACTGATATTTTGTATTTCATAGTTAAACATCCATAAAATCCATGTGACAACAAAGTATAACAAAAAAGAAAATCTACAGTAGATGTGTGTTTTTGAGTTCAATTATTAAAAGCCCAAAAACAAAGCAGTCGCCACAGAGTCCTAAAGGTAAAACTTTTATGACCCAGCAAACCTCTGCAGTCTCCATGAGTGTGAACCAAACAAATGCTCCTGTGTGTGTGTGTGTGACTGAGACTGGACCTGATCTATTTACAGCCTCACAAAAGATCTAATATTGTGATTTCAGCACAATGATTCATCCCTTCAGGGACTCCGACGACACACTCCTGTAATTAAGCTGGTTAGCATAATAATCGGCCATCAAATGCCTATTAATTACCACTTTATTCTTCACCAGACTAACTCAAGTCAAGACAGCACACCGAACTAAAAGGATTCATTGGATTTACTCAGTGTTATAAAGGGTGCTTCACATCTGTGGTTCGGTTCGTTTGGTCCAGACCAAGGGCAAGGAATGACATATTGTAGCATTTTTTTTCCCGCTTTGGGTCCTTTTCACACCACACTGATTGCTTCGATCCAAACCAGTTGAAACGTACCAAAATGCAGTCATGTGACAAAATCCACATCACTCATTGGCCAGATGTTATTGAACATATTTCCTTAAATGCTTTTGAATTGGTCAGAATTAACATGGAACTCCCGCAAGTAAACAAACCGGCAGATACAAAATGTTGCTGCGCTGGCTGATTGTATCCCTGCTCATAGTATACTATATAGTTTGTATACACCAGCGTTGTCCAAACTTGATCCTGGAGGGCTGGTGTCCTGCATAGTTTAGCTCCAACTTCCTTTAACACACCTGATTAGAAGTTTGTAGTATATCTAGAAAGAGCTTGATTACCTGGTTCAGGTGTGTTTAACTGGGAATGGAACTAAATTATGCAGGACACCGGCCCTCCAGGACCGAGTTAGGAGACCCCTGTTTTAAACAAATTATACATTTAGAGAATGAAGCGCAGCTGCGGCAGGAAAACAATGTTTTATTATATTGCAATCGGCAAAGGCGTTAGGAGGAGGTGTGATTAATTTAGCTAAACTGCGACATGGTCATCTTCCGGAAATATCACCAACGATCCATCAGGTAGTGTTTCCCCCTCTCTCTCTCTGAAACTGTTGATATTTTTCCTCCAAACCCCATAAGATGGGACAGCGTATCGGACTACGGCAGCTGGATTAGTCCAAAAAGGCGTAGTAATTTTTGCGGTTGGGTCTGTTTTTGTTGGGATCACGTTCTTATCACAAACTAACCACCCCAGGTTTCGTTTGAAAGCGTATCGAGACCACCTCTGCAAGTAGGTCTCGGTACGCTTTTTGGTGAGCACTCTAGTGCAGTGTTTCTCAACTGGTGGGTCGTGACCCAAAAGTGGGTCGCAGGAACATTTTCAGTGGGTCGCGGAGTGTGTGGTCAAAAAAAAACAACAAAAGTTTAATTTTTAACTTGTTTTGCGTATACCAGACTTTTATTTTGAAATGCGCGCACGACAACCGATCCCTTTGAAATCGACGTGGAAAGCGGTACGTTGCCGAGCAACATATAGAGTCAGCTGGTGGAGCTGTCATGTGATAAGACGCTGAAAAAGGAATTCAGTGAAGTAAGCCTCTCCCAGTTTTCACGATCTGAGAGTGCGATCAAACCCATCCCATTCAGAACTATGTATTTGTATGAAAGTGGCTTCTCTTCCTTGGTGCAGCTTGAGTCAAAGCAAAGGAACAGGTTGTACATAGAGCACGATCTTCGGGTAGCACTGTCTACCATCACTCCTGACTTTGAAACTCTTATCACATCAGTAAAGCACATCCTCAGTTATCTCATTATCTTCCCAGATTACTGTTCAGTGAAACAGATGTTTATAATTGCTGTCATATTAGATGTAAAAATGGTTATGAATGTTTGAATCCTTTTACAATTTGCTGGTTTGTTCTGTTCAACAGGATCAGTGTTCATGTTTTATTAACAGTTCAGTTTTGTTTACGGTAACAACCTTTCCTTACCCTAACCACTGTTTACGGTGTTTGTCGTTTTTAGTAATATTTCTATAATTTGACACATTTTGTTAAATGTCAGCAATAAAATATTGTTTATTTGTAAGTCTTGCTGATTTTCTCATGATTTTTCTTTCACTACTTGTGTATGTTAACGAATAAATACAAATGAATTATAATTCCTAAAATTATATTACAGTTCCTAAATATTTGGGTCGCGGCTTGACGACCATGTAAAAATGTGGGTCCTGTGGCCAAACCAGTTGAGAACCACTGCTCTAGTGCAATTGCTACATTCACACCTGCTCAAACGAACCACACCAAGAGGGAAAGCGAACTCTAATGCAAAGTAAGTGGTTGTAAACAATTGAAAAGGGGTGATTTTAAACAAGGCGCCACGGTGGCATAGTGGGTAGCACGATCGCCTCACAGCAAGAAGGTCGCTGGTTCGAGCCTTGGCTGGGCCAGTTGGCATTTCTGTGTGGAGTTTGCATGTTCTCCCCATGTTCCTTGGGTTTCCTCCGGGTGCTCCAGTTTCCCCCACAAGTCCAAAGACATGCACTATAGGGGAATTGGGTAGGATAAATTGTCCGTAGTGCATGTGTGTGAATGAGTGTGTATGGATGTTTCCCAGAAATGGGATGCAGCTGGAAGAGCATTCGCTGTATAAAACATATGCTGGATAAGTTGGCAGTTCATTCCGCTGTGGCGACCCCAGATTAATAAAGGGACTAAGCCGAAAAGGAAATGAATGAATGAATGATTTTAAACAAACAAATCCGGTTGAAGATTACTCAGTTTAATTTGCTTACTGTAAATTCAACTCATGTAAATCTAATATTTCCTTTTGTTCACTTTTAGCTCCACTACAGTAGTCTCAATGGATGGAACTGTTATCAATTGTACTATATTTATTAGAGAGAGAGAGAGAGAGAGAGAGAGAGAGAGAGAGAGAGAGGTAACCGTATGTTCCCTCTCATCCTTTACACTAAAATGGAAAGCACTGCGGTCGGAGAGATGAGAGATATGCATATTTCCTTGGGTGGCAGACCTGCAACAGGAGGGAAAGAATGGAGCACTTGTCTGTAATCTGTTTTTCTGAGCTCAGATTCCGTCCTGGTAGGCAGAGGCTGGGAGGGGAAGGGAAAAAAAACTTCAGTGAGGTGACGCAACTCATCTAGTCTTCTGCTAGACTGCCAGACACAATCTTCCAAGGCCTCGCTTGATGCACAGATCACCCACGACTCACCCGGAGACACAGATAATTGGCAGAAGAACAATGCGGCTCCGTCTCCTGCACCTTCAGCTCTGCTTGTTGACTTTGAGGTGGAGGCGCATCCAGGGAATCAATCACGTACGGTCACCAACACCATCCTCTACAGCGCACACTCATCCCAAGGTTATTCCAGTTTGGCTGAATTTTTATTTGGATTCTTTACATTTAGTCATTTAGCAGATGCTTTTGTCCTTACAGTTGAGGAGGCACTCAACTCAAGTGAATCAACGAGAAGAGGCAATACACACAACACAAATGCTAATTTTACTCAGGAACTGCTTGTGCTTAGAGAATTTAATGCTAGACTTAAAGAGTCACCAAACACCAAAACACATGTGTTGAGCTGTTGACAGTCATATATGTGTCCCACGCTGTTATAAACACAATGATGACACAAATATCTCACTAAAAAGTGAAAATTGTTTGTTTTTGCGTTATTTCGAGCAAATTCGTCCTTACGGCTTGAAATGAATTTTTGAAGCTGTGTCACGCAGATGAGATCCTTGCGTGGAGAGTGGACGTCTGTACCTGCGAGTGCATCGTGACGTCTCTGAGCGTGCGGCATTGATTCATGATTCAAACCAATCAGCGCGCTCTATTGTGTATGCGGTGCAACTTCATTACTATGCATGATCGCTTCGAAGGCTGTTTTACCGGTTACTGTGTTTAGACGACAGAGAGACGCCACGCTGTGTTGCCAAAACAAGTGGACGACAAAGAATTGTTTGGAGACACAGGTCGCTAATGTTGTGTTTATGTGCTGCAATGAAGGTTTTGCTTTCATTTCCCTGTTATGAGAGCGCTGCTGGACTCACATGTGGACTACAGGGCATGTGGCAGAAATGAGTTTGTAAGGAACATTTTTTTCCACCCGAGAGCTTTTCGCATCTGCAAATGGTGAAATCCGGATTTGCCGCTCATCTCCTTTTATAGAATAAACAACTCCAGGTCATGTTGATTGTCCTGTCTCTACATATTTGGTAAGCGATTAGTGCTCTTTGTTTGTGTATTCAGATGGCGAAGTTAGTTCGTATCGTCAGCAGTACTCTTTCAGTGTTTAAAGACAGACGTTAGTCAAATGATTAGAACTGTTACTGAGTTTACAGCAGGTTAACATCACTACAATATTATAGACTGAAAGGTCCGCTGTAAATGCTGCTCTCCGAGTGTAAACATGTAAACACCGCAGTCAAACTATTACCGTCGTGTAGGATATTCACTGCATTTTGTGACAGGATAGTCTATACACACACGGCTTTCTGACGCTACCTACCGAGTGCATCTAAGTTGCAGAGAAATGCTGAGCTTTTTTTTCTCCCATGCGCCACGCGGTATCAAATACTCCATTAAAACAACACTCCTCCAGCAGTTCCTTACATTCAATATCTCGTTTGTCACGGGGGACATGCAGGAAATGTTCCTGAATGAAAGTGAAAGTGCCAAACTGCAGTTAAAGTCAATGAATTAATAATTTGGCAAATAATGCGATGTAAACGCAGTCACTGTCTTTCTCCCCTGTGTGTGCGTTTGTTGTGCCTCTGGGAAAATCAGCACGAGCCCCAAAAGGAAACCCCTATTTTTATACAAAACCATCCCTCTTTCCCTCCTCCGACACTCCCACCTAAACCGAGCTGGACACACCCACTTTCCTGAGCTTTTCCAGACTAGAGGTGTAAAAACACCTAGCTAAGACTGGAGGGTTTTGTTGCCCTTTTAGGCTTATATATACTTCTCTGTCAAGTGATCAATGTGACCCATGGCGCATGGCTTACACGCCGTGCACTTATACTTCTGCGTGCTGTTTGTGTTGCTCTGCAATAACACTTACAAACCGACATCGGATTTACGCTCACTGGCCACTTTATTAGGTACACCTTACCGGGTTGGACCCCCTTTTGCCTTCAGAACTACCTTAATTCTTCGTGGCATAGATTAAACAAAGTACTGGAAATATTCCTCAGAGATTTTGCTCCATATTGACATGATAGCATCATGCAGTTGCTGCAGATTTGTCGGCTGCACATCCATGATGCAAATCTCCCAATCCACCACATCTCAAAGGTGTTCTTTTGGATTGAGATCTGGTGACTGTGGAGGCCATTTGAGTACAGTAAACTCATTGTCATAATCAAGAAACCAGTCTGAGATGATTCACGCTTTATGACATGGTGTGTTATCCTGCTGGAAGTAGCCATCAGAAGATGGAGACACTGTGGTCATAAAGGGATGGACACAATACTCAGGCTGAGGGGATAACATGATACTCAATTAGTACTAATGTATAAAGAAAATATCCCCAAATTGCATATGCTGAACATGCTTTATAACTTTTTATCTGTTATAATATTGTGTAGTTTAACATAGTATAGTATTCTAAGGAAAACTACTATGCAGTTTTTGTTTTTATTTTACATTGAAGCAATTTTATTTTATTGAAATAGTTAACTCATTTATTTATTATTGAGTTAACTATAGTTTATTATAACACATGTATTAATTATTTTTTATTATTATTATTATTATTATTATTATTTTTTTTTTTTTTGTAACTTTGTCCTGTGCTGCCTGTCTTGACCAGGACTCCCTGGTAGAAGAGATATTGTATCTCAATGGGACATTCCTGGTTAAACAATCAAAAAAAATAATTCTAACAATATTTTAGATTTATTGCATTTTCAAGCCATTTCTCCAAAATCGAATCACTTTTCAAACCTTGAAAATACTAGATAGAAATCCTGCACCCGTAGGAACCCTATAGTTTTCATCTACTAAAAGAAAACCCTTGCTAGATCCACCGTCACGTTCACTCCCTGAGAAAAACAGCTTCTCTCTGACAGAAGAAATGCATCATTTTTCTGGTTCCCTCTTAAAAATAATGTATGCAAACTCGCGCCTTTGGCTCTGCAGCATATGTTCTTGGGGAAGAAACGGGAGATGTGTGTTTTCAACAATGTTTGGCCACCGGGGAGCGGAGTTAAATCTAAAACAAATCTTCCAGTGTTGCTTAAGTTGAGTTAATGCTGTGTGATGGATGGTGTTAGGATGCGAGCGCTCACTCTTTTGGAAGACGTCAGGCTGGATGTCTGTCTGAGCGGAGGACGGGATAAAAGCCAGACTGAAAGAAAGACTGCCCTCTACTGCTGGACTGTGTCAGACCCTCACACACACACACACACACACACACACACACACACAGACACACACACACTGGACAGTCTCTCCTGAACTTTACATTCTACTCATTCAAAATAATTTTATGATTATTATTATTATTAAAATGGACTTGAGTGCTTGATTATTGGTAAACTTTGAGTTCTTGGCCTTTCGGTTTCAAATATTAAATTTTATACTTATCTTACTATACTTTTGGATTATATCTACTTATACACTTAGCAGATGCAGAAGGATCCTGCACATTTAATAATACATTTTATAGTCATGTATACTTAAAAAAGAACAAGAATGTATATAATATGATATAAAATGACCCAAAAATGGCCTTCAAAAAGAGCTACACAATATAGATTAATGCAGGGGTTCTCAATCACAGTCCTGAAGGTCCGATGTCCTGCAGATTTTAGCTCCAACCCCAATCAGACACACCTGGGCTAGCTAAACAAGCACTTACTAGGCCAGGGATCACCAAACTTGTTCCTGGAGGGCCGGTGTCCTGCAGATTTTAGCTCCAATCCTAATCAAACACACCTGAACAAGCTAATCAAGCTCTCACTAGGTATACTTGAAACATCCAGGCAGGTGTTTTGAGACAAGTTGGAGCTAAACCCTGCAGGACACCGGACCTCCAGGACCGAGATTGGTGATCCCTGTACTAAGCTATCTAGAAACATCTTTGCAGGTGTGCTGAGGCAAGTTATAGCTAAAATTTGCAGGACACCGGACCTCCAGGACCGAGATTGAGAACCCCTGGATTAATGTGAACTATATGTGTATGCAAATAATAAATGCTGCAATGTGCAAAATAATAATTAAATAATTAATTGAATACAGCCTACTCAACTACAAAATAATAACAAATACACTCCATTTTGAAAATAACATACTGTAAAATAAAATAAATTAATAATAAATAATAAGCTAAATAAATGAATAACAATATAATAAATATTTCAACACTAAAATATTTAAAATTATTAAATAATTTAGAAAAATTGAAATATGAATGACAAAAAGCTATGATAAAATTTTACCAAATAATAAAATAAATATGCATATAAAGGCTATGACAAGCAAAAATCTATACCCCTATAAAATGAGCTGGGAACAAAAAATGAATAGGATGTACATAACAATAGAGTATGAATAAATAAATAAATCATTCTCACTAAGAAAAGAAATCTCAAATACATATATGCCCCATAAATATACATGTATAATAAATACTAAAATATGAAAATGATTTACATCTACTTGAATAATCTTAAAGGTGCAGTATGTAAGTTTGACACCCAGTGGTTGAACTAGATATTGCACGCCTGGTTCAAAACACAGACAAGTGCAGGTTGCCAGATTGACGACACCAACAGGAGCGAGTCTGACTATCGAGCCTAAAAGCTGATTTAAATTGTGTTTATATAAAACAACGCGATAAAAGAAATATTTTCCATATTAAAAGGAGTTTTTCTCTTAACCAACACCTGAAATTTACAATTTATAAATGGTCTATATTTCTCACAGCTGAACAACGATATACTAACAATGATCAGGTACACCTCATGTGCTTTAATCTGTGTTAAATGCTAACAATGTGAGTTTAGTTGCCATTTTACATGACATTTATTGCCATATACTGAAAGCAGCAGCAGATAGTTCACCTCAGATCTGGAAATAAACAGTTTGAAATTGAAGTTTAGAACTGTGACTTACTATCTGACTCAACATTTACATTTAATAATGTTAAAGAGGCTTAGTATGTATTAATTACATTATAAACCTATATTAACATTTCGTTGGAGTGTACTATTCTGTGGATCTGAATGGCTTTGTTCCACGTTTCGTTTGGTGCAAACAGCCAAATTGTTCATCACTGCATATCTCTACACACAGAGGTGGGTAGAGTATCCAAAATCTGTACTCAAGTAACAGTACAAGTACTTGCGGAAAAATTTGTACTCAAGTAAAAGTAACAATCTTAAAAGTTACTCGAGAAAGAGTAAAAAAATATCTGATTTAAAAATTACTCAAGTAAAAAGTTACTAGTTACTTCTCATTATACTAGAAAAGTAAAAAATTATTTGTCCTCCTGTGAATTTAGTTTCTTTTTCAAATAACAAATTGTCAAACATTTTTTATGTTAAAAATTATGTTTAAATGTTATATTTTAATGGTTAACCGTGTGAAGATTGATATGTGCAAGGCTAATCAGTTATTCCATTAAACAGCAGTTTACCATAGTTACCATTAATAAGGTTCAAGTTGGGATAATTTTTACACTTACGCCTATGTGTTTGTTCAGGTTGGAGCTGTAGTTCATATATGTTGCAATGTCAGTTCAATGAACAGCAGGCATCACCTTATCAAATTATTCTAGTTGGCATCTTGGTGTAAGATAGCGACATGGCGTGAACGCAGTATAAACTCGCAGTATAACCTTGACTTCAGCCATCATTCCAACATAAGCCATCATTCCAGCCTTACTGAAAGCGGGAGACGCGTCTTGCAACCTCTCGCAACACAACCTCTCCAATGTGACGCCTTAGCTATATTGTCAAACAAGTCATACAAATCATATTTATTATCACTTGACAGTAACGGAGGAACATCGCCATATGTAGCGAAGTAAGAGTAATGATTTTTCTCTAACAATTTACTTGAGTAAGAGTACACATTTTGAATTGTACTCAAAAAGTACACGTTACCCAACACTTTTACTCAAGTAAATGTAACAAAGTAAATGTAATTCGTTACTGCCCACCTCTGTCAGGAGGTTAGGACACACGGTTACAATGTAACCTGCTCACCTAATGTTTACGCTCATAATATTTATATTATTTGCTAATTAATAACCTCGTGTGGAACTCAGAAACTGCATTAGTGAAAATAACCAACGATTTACCTTAGCTGCTGACCAAGGGTGCATCTCGCTGTTAGTCCTGCTAGATCTTAGTGCCACATTTGACAACAATATCCTCATAGATCGCTTAAACTCTACAGGTGTCCAGGGAATGGCTTTACAATGGTTCAAGTCATACTTAACTAATCGTTACCAGTTTGTGAATATTAATGGACAACCTTCACAAGTCCGGCCAGTAAAGTATGGGGTGCCTCAAGGATCAGTTTCAGGCCCTTTGCTGATTACAATTTACATGCTGCCCCTGGGAGACATTATTAGAAGACACGGGATCAGCTTTCACTGCTATGCAGATGATACTCAATTATATATTTCTACTAAACCTGACGAGACGTCTAAACTGTCAAAACTAACTGAGTGTATTAAAGATGTTAAAGACTGGATGACCAACAACTTCCTTCTCTTAAACTCAGACAAAACTGAACTATTACTTATAGGACCTAAATCCTGTACACAGCAGATCTCACAACTCGACCTGCAACTAGAGGGATGCAGAGTTAGCATTAGCTCTACTGTTAAAGATCTGGGTGTCATATTAGACAACAATTCAACTTTGAACTTCGAAAACCATATGTCCCATATCACAAAAACTGCATTCTTTCATCTGAGAAATATTGCTAAGCTATAACGTATGCTATCCATCTCAGATGCAGAAAAGCTAGTTCATGCTTTTATGACTTCTAGGCTGGATTACTGTAATGCTCTGCTCGCTGGTTGCCCAGCCTCCTC
>CAIGQQ010002327.1:2953924-2964773 GCA_903798035.1 Danio albolineatus | reverse complement strand
AGGCTGGATTACTGTAATGCTCTGCTCGCTGGTTGCCCAGCCTCCTCTATTAACAAACTTCAGCTAGTACAAAATGCAGCCGCCAGAGTTCTTACCAGGTCTAGAAAATATGATCATATCACCCCAATTTTATCCTCGTTACACTGGCTGCCTGTTAAGTTTCGTATTGAGTTTAAAATATTACTTCTTACATATAAAGCATTAAATAATCTAGCTCCTGTTTATCTAACCAACCTTCTGTCTCGCTACAATCCAACCCGCTCTTTAAGATCTCAAAACTCAGGGCTTCTGGTAGTACCTAGAACAGCAAAGTCAAGTAAAGGGGGTCGAGCCTTCTCATTTATGGCTCCTAAACTCTGGAATAGCCTTCCTGATAATGTCCGAGGCTCAGACACACTCTCACAGTTCAAAACTAGATTAAAGACCTATTTTTTTAGTAAAGCATACACTCAATACGTCACTTAGCTGTATGATGCATGAATGTGCTCCACGCATCCCCTTTATATACACTATGAATTGCAGCTACACTGATTATTCTCTTTATTCTCTATTTCCACCTGGGGATACTCATCCCGAGGCCCCCAAAGACTATGCAGCGCCACGGATGCGATCCAAGACCCGCGACGAGACGATTCCAAGGCTCCATAATCCTGGACCAGGCTGTATCCTGAGCAGCTGCTTGGCAGAGTAGCAAGCAAGAGACGGATTCCTGTGACCCTCCAAGGACAGACAAGCCTCGAGTTCTCCAGCCTCTGGCGCCTAGACTGCAGCTAGAGCTGCGCACCGATGGATTACTCTTCTGTGTTTGGACTCTAAGTAGTGAATGTTAAACAACACTAAACTGAACTGAACTCAAACATTAATAACTGGACTGACACTTTCAATTTACTATAACCTTCTATGTGAAGCTGCTTTGGCACAATCTACATTGTAAAAGCGCTATACAAATAAAGGTGAATTGAATTGAACTCTGAGTCTCATTTCGCAGTCTGCTACTGTCCACCAGAGGTCGCATTTCCACACGGACATACACTTTGAGAGCCTTTCTCAATGAATAAATGAAATACAGTTTTCCACCAAGGCAACCCGAAGTGCTGAAATATAATTGGCTGAACTGGCAGTGGGCGGGTTATATGACCAAAGCAAAGACAGCGAACCAGCACGTAACACACATCCTCAAAGCAGAATATCTGACTTCAGCATTGTTTTTCAGATAAACTAGAAAGCTCACTTAGCATGTTTCTGAGATGTCTGCAAACATATTATGGTATTTTTAGGCTTCAGAAGTGTCAAAAACTTACATACAGCACCGTTAATATGGCAAGTATATTAAACATATCCAGCAATTAAACTTGAACGACACATAAGGAAAACTACAAGTGGCTTATTTAATAATATCTTACTGTGGAGCTACTCAGCAACCTTGAAACTCTCCCTATTATATAGTTTGACTCTTCATGCACCTCAAAGTATGTGTGAAACTAAGAAACTTTCTTTTTTTTAAGTTACCAAGCACTCAAAGGAGCCGGCAAGGCCTTTTTCTTGACCGCTCTCTCCATGAACAAACCCATGCTGCCTTTCAATCCACTTCATTTGAGTTGTCCTATTCCAACATGTGGTCAGAGTTCAGAAAGCGCTCGACATGTTCTTTCTGCATCCCACATAAAACCTTCCATGACGGCCCGATGTGAAAAAGCGCAGAGTTTTATGTCGTTCACCGACGCGCACGCCGACTCCTATTATTAGAAGATAAAATCTGACGGACATTTATTATTGCAATGTGTTCTGGCATGAGGAACCCAGACCTCCATTTAGGGCTCTCCATAGTGTGCTTTTATGAGGTGCTATTATGAAATGATTTCTGTACAGCATATAAAAGATTTTATTCAAAAGTATAAAAATACTACTGGAAACGGACCTCCAGGCGGACGTGAAGGACACGCTCTCCGATTGTTTATCAAAGCGAGAAGCTGAAAAAAGTGTGAGGAATCTTCTACTGAACAGCAGCCCTGCAGAGATGACTCAGTGTCATAGATAAATGCTGAAACAGACTCTGGAGACTCCATGTGCTGTATTTTTTAGATGTGATTGTACACAAGCTGATGGTCCACTGCAGAATAAAACATCCACAGCTGATCAACTCACCACAGCACTGTAAAGCAGTGCTTCCCAACCCTGTTCCTAAAGGCACACCATCAGTACACATTTTCAACCTCTCCCTAATCACCTAAATGAACTCATCAGAACATCCAAAACCTGAAGTTAATGGCTCAGATAAGGGAAACATCCAAAATATGTACTGTTGATGCGTCTTCGGGAACATGGTTAAGAAACACTGCTGTAAAGAGCCTCAAGCTAAGCGCAAAACCACATCTTATCAGGCCCTGTTTACACTGCCAGTTAAATGTAACCCAATGTCATTGCCAACTATTTTCAATAAAAAGTAGCTAAAGCCTGCCCGATAAATAGCTAATTGTTGCCAGATGACGTCACGCACTCATTTGCATATCAGTGATGTCAACACGTAGCATCTGACAAGCGCAAGTCCATCATGTCTCTACTCTCTGAGGTGCCGTGTATTATATTATACTAAAACATTACATCCGGATGCACGATGAATAGGTTCTTATTAACATATTACTTTGCGTGATTACGTTATTAAGTATTCGCAACTCAAAATCTTAATGTAGTATACAAAATAATGAACGTTTTCTCAAATTGACTGGCCATCTCAGCAAAAACATTATTTGAAATATGTCCATTCAGATTTGTATGTAAAATATAGTAACACTTTTTGATAAGAATATTTTATTTTTTAATATAACACTGATAATGAACAGTTACATTCTTTTAATCAATCACAGCTTGTAAAATTTTTTGTAAAATTTACGCTATTTAACTTGTAAAATTAACAAATTTTCGAGTGACAACAATTATAGCACTATTGGAATTTATTGCTACATAAATTACCAACAATTAAACATGTTAACAAATATCCGTAAAATGAACAGTTTTGAAAAACAATCTGTGCTAGCAATTTACTCTACTGAGTGAAGCCTGCAGCCCTTTTGCTCTTTCGTGTAACAAAAGTTGCTAAAAGTAGCCAAATGAATGTTAAAAATTGCTAAATTTGTTGCTGGGTGCTTTTTGAAAAAAAAGTTGTTAGGGTAGTATGAAAAGTTGCTAAATCTAGCAACAAAATCGCTAAGTTGGCAACACTGATGTGACCTAATTCAAATTTTTTGCTAATATGTGACACAGATGGGATCTGTTCTATGACCATGTAAACATAAAATAAGCGCATGCATTTGGATATTCAGAGATCAGTTTCAGGCCTCCTTCATATGTGGAAATAAATCAGATATAAATCTGATATGTGACGATGCGACTATCATGTAAACAGGCAGATGGAATTCACTGAGGCATTCCGTTTTATACGTCATTAAACTTGCGGCAATGTGGAGCTTCTCCACGGTTTAATGACGTGGAAGGAAGAGCGTGTGTGGAGACGCCCACGCGGTAAACAACAACAACAGAGGAAACATGGAGGAGGAAAGTGGTCAGTGGTCATATTTGGTGGTTTTAAATATGTAATGTAATCCTAAGCTTGGCAAACAGTTTTGGAGAATATGATGTTTCCCGATTCAAATAGATTGCCCGAGCATACTGAGGAGAGGCATTTCAAACATGGCTGCCGAGCGAAATTACTTGCCTTAAAGCGACTTTGTTAAAAACAAAACAGCAGTGTTTACACAAATAGTCTATTATTAGTTTGACTGCCCATGCTGCCTTTGCCTTATAGCTATAGGCCCACACAGAATCTGTGCATGCACATTTTTAGCCCATCATTGATTCTTTTTACTTGAGTAAATGTGTGTCCATTTATATTTATTCAGTTTTTGAATTAATGTCAGTAATAATATTGACTAATATGAAAATATTCATATGATTTTTTTACAATACAGTTTGTAAAGTAATATGTTCTGTCTTTTAAATAGAGATATTATATAAGACACTTGCTTTGATTAACAAATAAATTGGATCATTGGATCGCATTGTTTTATTTCATATATTAAGTTTTAGTTATAATCAGTGCTTAATTTGCAATCTACTGTAATATAATGTGTATTTATATAGCACACTTATTGTGTATGGCCATACACCCAAAGAGGGGGGTCTCTCCACACCACCAGTGTGCAGCATCTACTTAGATGATGCAACGGCAGCCACAGGACAACAGCGCCAGTGCGCTCACCACACACCAGCTACCTCAGTGGACGAAAGCGAACAAACGACAGAGAGCAGGTGGGGAAGAAAGTGAAGAGCAAGAGAAAGGGTGGTGCGTGTGAGGAAGGGGATCGGTAAAATGGGGAGCCGGATCAGATTTAAGAGGTGCAGGATCCGGATCTGCCTTGTTCCAGCACAAACGAAGCCCTGGTTATGATACTCCCAAACCCATCCTGCATAAATCCTCTGGTTTATAACAAAATTCTCAGAAATAGCAAAAAATGTCCACAGATTCTGTCTGGCCCTACTATAGCTATTGTACTGTATGTTAAGAACTATAATGTTGTGTATAGGGCGCCACGGTGGCGTAGTGAGTAGCACGTTCGCCTCACAGCAAGAAGGTCGCTGGTTCGATCCCCGGCTAGGCCAGTTGGCATTTCTGTGTGGAGTTTGCATGTTCTCCCCGTGGTTGCGTGGGTTTCCTCCGGGTGCTCCGGTTTCCCCCACAGTCCAAAGACATGCGGTACAGGTAAATTGGGTAAGCTAAATTGTCCGTAGTGTATGTGTGTGAATGAGAATGTATGGATGTGTTTCCCAGAGATGGGTTGTGGCTGGAAGGGCATCCGCTGCGTAAAACGAATGCTGGATAAGTTGGCGGTTCATTCCACTGTGGCGACCCCGGATTAATAAAGGGACTAAGCCGAAAAGAAAATGAATGAATGAATGAATGTTGTGTATATATATTTATTTTATATTTGATTATTGAATGTCGAGCCTCTCTTGTACAGGTGTTGGGCATTAGCTAAAACATTTAATCGAATTTAGTTTGTCTAGTGTAGTAACTGTGATGTCCACGTCAAATAAATAAAAAAACAAGGTATAACATCAGTGTGATCTCTCTCTGTCGCAGCCGAGACTGATGCGAGCGTCACTGCAGTGCATGATGGACCTTCAGCATAAATGTCAAACTTACAGCGCGAGCGAACTTCTTTACTCCAGACGGTGTTTAATGTGGGCCAGTAAACGGAGCGTACAGTAATTCACAGGCGTGCATTGATTGCAGGCGGTGAGACGTGTGTGTCTGCGTGGGGTTGGGTGAGCACGACTGAAGCCGCCATGTGCCCCTGAAAGAGGCTCTTGTGGAGCCGGCGATGCTGCGGTGCCCGACTGCTTTACCACACTGACTCAGTCGGCCCTCTATCCTAGCCTGTGCCACCCAGGCGCTGGTCCCGAACGCCACAGGCTTCCAGCACTGCATATGGAGAGAGCCAAACACTCGCAGACTTGACCCAATTCTGAAGCCACTCCAAAGATTAGAATGCTGAAGCAATGTTCAGTCCAGCAACAATCCAGCACAATGCTGCTTCTGTCTCTCAGGCTTCATCACTGGAGTTCATGTTTATCCAAACAGCGTTTTAGAAGAACGCCACAACACTTTTGAAGCTTTAGGTGCAGATACACCTGGAGAGAAAATGCTAATTCAGAAAACGGTGGGACGATGAAACAAACCAAAGTCAGGGACTCTTTGCACATTTTCAGCCAAATATGGAGGACTTTTCATGTTTTGCCTGTGAGTTTATGACAACATCATTTTTTTGTGAAAATAGATGCAGTTTTTAGATACATTTTTGTGTGCAAGTCATCCAAAATGAAAGTCTAAAAATGACGATGTCATAGTACGCATTTAGGAAGGTGTAAATTAAAGGGAAATGCAAATGGTAGTGTTTTTGCTCAAAGGTGCTCTATTGCAGTGGTTCTCAAACTGTGGTACGTGTATTAGCAGTGGTACGCAGGCTTACTTCTAGTGGTATGCGGAGGAATCGCTGAATAATTAAAGTTAAAAAATGAACACACTTTTAACCCTTTGATGCTTACTTTAACACTGATGTGATCAGTGATTTTATTAGGCTACACCTTTTATTTTATTTTCAATTTTCTAATGTTTGTTATGTATTTTTTTTCATTTGAAGCTATTGTCCTCCCTGTATTTGTAACGGTTGTTGGGGATGTATCCTGTGTTTTTATATCCTAATGTTGACACGTATAGTTTAATCCAGGGATGTCCAAAGTTTTTGGGCCAAATTTTACAATTTCACAGACACTCATTTATATATATGTGTGTGTGTGTGTGTGTGTCTGTGTGTGTGTGGGTGTGTGTATTATTATGGAATTGTTTTCGACATTTTAAAATCATAATATTTATTTCACTCACCATAAACTCTGTTGATGTGAACAGTGATGTTGTGCTTTCGATTTCAGAGTCAGGAGTGAGTCGTGTAGTAGATGTACGTAGCAATTCACAGAGGTGGCTGTCAGTTAGATTGGTTCTCCGTTAGATTTGATTCATCAGTGGAAATGTTTGCTCACATATATATGAGGAGCCATACAGACTCATCGACCTTTTTGAATGGTGTTTCATCAAGGGAAATTTGGATGAATCCAAACTCTTGTAAAACTCTGACATTTCCTGCACTCACTGTTGATTTTCCTTTTCTTGGCTCGCCAAAACGTGGTTATCAATTATGTTTCCTTCAGTTTGGTCAGTTCGTTTTACGTCATAGAAAAGGCACGTGATAGTGACACCCGGTGGTTATTTATTGAACTATGTTTATTTTTTGTACAGCGGGCCAGATTCTATTAATATTCATAAAAAGCCTCGCGGGCCACCACTAAACTGATCGCGGGACGCAGATGGTCCGCGGGCCTTAGTTTGGACACCCCTGGTTTAATCGCTTGTTTTCTGACACACAAAGCTTACTTTAATGCAGTAAGCAGATCTATTTCTATTCTATTATTTTCTATATTTCTAATATAACTATTTAGGATGTTTGAAGTGGCTGATAAATAATAATAATTATAATAAATATTCATAATAAGAATAATTAATCCGCAACGTTTTTGAACTGCATATTTCAGTACTGGTCATTATGGTGGTACTTGAAGAGATAATTTTTTTCTGAGGTGGTACTTGGTGAAAAAAGTTTGAGGACCACTGATCTAATGGATTGAGATCTGGTGACTGTGGAGGCCATTTGAGTACAGTGAACTTATTCTCATGTTCAAGAAACAACCAATTTCTGACCCGACCATCCGAATGTCGCAGAAATAGAGACTCATCAGACCAGGCAACATTTTTCCAATCTTCTATTGTCCAATTTTGGTGAGCCTGTGTGAATTGTAGCCTCAGTTTCCTGTTCTTAGCTGACAGGAAGAATGATAGTTTAATTAACAATAATTATCGCAATAATTAGTTAATAGCATTTAATTAAACATGATTATTTAAAGTAATTCCCTGTCTTTAATGGCATGTTCCACTATTTACTGCAGATCGATTTTCCAGCACCAACTATCTAGCAGTCAATGTATTCACAGTCATATGGTAGGGGGCGCTGTTACGCATCTGCTGAAGTCATATACAATCTGAGGATCCACAAATACATCTGATTCGGTCGTAATCTTTGACAAAAATGTGATATTCTCAGCTTGTTCAAAAATGTTATTTTAAATGAAACTTGCAGTCAAGATTTAGCTAAATGGATAAATTAACTAGAATGTTTAAAAGCATTATATTCGCTGCTTTAATATATTGTATGTTCAGATATGCAAAATATTCTGCCAAACTGAAAAAAAAGATCAAAAATCATCAAGGATGACTATTAATGAAGGAGTTTAAAGACAAACAAATAAATAAATAATGTAGGCTGATTGGTTCAACATGAATGTGTTATCAGTTGGTACCACAGAAGATTTTGAAGGTTTATGAGTTACTAAAGATCAATTCTAAATTAAATGATTGGATTTTTACTTTTGCAATTAGACTGTTACACACTATAGCAGGGGTTCTCAATCTCTGTGCTGGAGGTCCGGTGTCCTGCAGATTTTAGCTCCAACTCCAATCAGACACACCTGGGCTAGCTAATCAAGCTCTTACTAGGCTTTCTAGAAACATCCTAGCAGGTGTGTTGAGACAAGTTAAAGCTAACATCTGCAGGACACCGGACCTCCAGGACTGAGTTTGAGAACCCCTGCAATAAAGTGTAAAGATTTTTTTTTTTAAATCTTTTGAAACACAAAATTTATTATTATTATTATTATTATTATTATTATTATTATTATAATTATTATTGTTATTGATATTATTATTATTAATATAATTATTATTGTTTATTATTATTATTATTATTTATTATTATTATTATTTATATTATTATTATTACTTTTATTGATATTATTATTATTATCATTATTGTTTATTATTATTATTTTTTTTATTATTATTATTGATATTATTATTATTATTTATTTATTATTATTATTATTATTATATTATTATAATTACTTTTATTGACATTATTATTATTATTATTATTATTATTTATTATTATTTATTATTATTATTATTATTTATTATTATTTATATTATTATTATTGATATTATTATATTATTATTATTATTATTATTATTATTATTATTGATATTATTATTATTATTATTATTATTATTATTATTATTATTATTATTATTATTATTATTATTATTATTATTGATATTATTATTATTATTATTATTATTATTGATATTTTTATTGTTATTATTATTATTATTATTATTATTACTGATGATATTATTATTATTACTGATTATATTATTATTGTTGTTGTAGTTGTTGTTGTTATTATTATTATTATTATTATTATTATTACTGATGACATTATTATTATTATTATTATTATTATTATTATTGACTTATTGACATTATTTTTATTGATATTATTAATGGATATTATTATTATTATTGTTATTATTATTATTATTATTATTGGTATTATTTTTATTATTATTATTATTATTATTTTTTTTTTTTTTATAATTTTTTAATTATTTTATTTGTGTTATTATTACTTGTTCCACTGGAAAAAAAAACACCTTTATTAATAGATTTTTGGAACACAAAACAGATTGTTATTATTATTATTGCTATTAAATAATAATATTTGTTCCACTAAAAAAAAAAAAAAACACCTTTCCAAAGTTGTGTGAATTAATTTGATTTTGGAACAAACACAGATAATTATTATTATTATTATTATTATTATTATTATTATTGACTGAGATACACTGAGAGAGAAAAATAATCTTTAATAATAGGCTTTTGGAACAAATTAATGCTTTTGGTATGAATTAATTCGATTTTGGAACAAAAACAGATTATTATTATTATTATTATTATTATTATTGTTATTATTATTATTATTGTTCCTCTGAGAAAAGAAATACTAATAAATCATCCATGGTTTGGATGTAGATGAATAAATACGTAAGAAAGCCTCCACTTGACTGGGTTTGGAAGGTTGTGCCAGTAGCCGTTGCGTCTGTGTCAGGTTTTAAGGTCAGGTGTTTGTTAGGACTGTGGGAAGCAGGGCTCCCAGCTGCTGCAAAATTACTTCCATAGGGCCATTATCTGGCTGCGGGGCTGAGGAAGGCCAAAAGGGCTCTTCCCGCGGGCTCTTGGGCTGACAGCGCGGAAATGAAGCGATCAAACTATACGCTGTCACCTCTGTGTGCATCTGAACTCTGTTTCTGCCATTTGTGGGTGGCCTTGCACTGATGTTTTCTTAGTTTCCCCCTTACCGAGTGCAGCTTCTGATAGAGGCCACACGCGTTGCACACGTAGCCGCCGTTGGCATTTTTCCTCCACAGCGAGGTCTTGGTGGTCAGACAGTTGGCGCAGAAGACCCCCGAGCCCCGCCGTCTCTGAAATCATAAAAAGAAAAAGCCAAAATGAGTCAAAAAAAAAAGTAAAAGCTGTGGAGGAAAAATATAAAGAGAGATGGAGATTGGAGCTCAGCAGGAAGATGAAGGGGAATGTTAAAGAGAAAGAAACTCATCAGGAATGCTTTATTTATGACTAAAGAAAAAAATATGTTGGGGAAAGGAGATTTTAAAATAATGCAGCCTGATTGGTTGGCTGCACGATAATGGAAAAAAAATTGGCATTGCAATATTGGCATTGCGATATGAATACAATATCACCAGATGACGTACTATCTCTATTAGGAAAGAATGTATAATGCTAGATCGATTGAGATGATTCTGCAGCAGGAGTGCATCTCCATAAAGTCTAATAAACAAGCTATAATCTTTTTGGGGTCCCTCAACACATTTTCGTTGTGGTCTGTGGTAACTGCAGGTCACTTCTGTGCTGTATTTGCATGTGTTGTGTGTATTTTTATGCTTGTGTTTAGAGATTGATGAATTAATGTTAACTATTTGCATCTCCAGCAAATCTAATAAACAATCAGTGAAGTAGCGGACGGGGCAGCTTTCCAAACTTGTATGAATTAATAGACTTTTGGAACACAAAACAGATTATTAATATTATTATTATTATTGTTATTATTTTTATTATTGTTATTATCATTGGTATTATTATCATTATTGTTGTTTTAATGTTGTTATTATTATTATCATCATCATCATCATCATCATCATCATCATTATTATTATTAATATTAAAATTAATATTATTATTATCATCATAATTATTATTATCATCATCATCATTATTATTATTATTATTATTATTATTATTAATATTAATATTATTATTATCATCATAAT
>CAIGQQ010002327.1:2939417-2951058 GCA_903798035.1 Danio albolineatus | reverse complement strand
AGTTAGTTAGTTAGTTATTTAGCTATTTAGTTAGTTAGTTAGTTAGTAAGTTATTTAATTATTTAGCTATTTAGTTAGTTAGTTAGTTAGTTAGTTAGCTATTTAGTTAGTTAGTTAGTTAGTTAGTTATTTAGCTATTTAGTTAGTTAGTTAGTTAGTTAGTTATTTAGCTATTTAGTTAGTTAGTTAGTAAGTTATTTAATTATTTAGCTATTTAGTTAGTTATTTAGTTAGTTAGTTAGTTAGCTATTTAGTTAGTTAGTTAGTTAGTTAGTTAGTTAGTTAGTTAGTTAGTTATTTAGTTCGTTAGTTAGTTATTTAGCTATTTAGTTAGTTAGTTAGTTAGTTAGTTAGTTATTTAGCTATTTAGTTGTGGAAAAATGTGGAAAAAGTGAAGCGCTATGAAGACTTTGTGGATGCACCAATAGTCTTATCTCTTCAAAAAGCACGTTGATGGCAATGCATTTAAATATTTACATTGCAATTCCAAGCATTGCAAAAGAATATATATATTTAGATGTGAACCACCGTTTTATAGGAGCGAGATGTATTCGACATTAACACAAAAGCCACAATACCTTGCTGGAAGATTATCTGGAAATCGAATTACACCTCATTTACGTCAGAATCAGTGCTTTCTTACAAGCTTTAAGCGAGAATGTATATATTTTCTGATCTCGGTGGGGTTTTTAGAGGGCCACATGCTAGTCCTGACAGTTTAGACGTGATTGATTGATTTATTCTTTCCTATCCTGTTCTAGCATTACAAGCCAAACAAAGTGTCCGTCATCGGCTTGTGGATTTCTCTCTCTCTCTGGCCTTCTGGGCTCCAGAGCCAAATCACTCACATGTGTTCGCAGTCCTACATTGTGCAGCAGCCGCAGAGAGTTCATATGCATACAACCTGCACACACGGCGCGAACACAACTGCTCGTTTATCTCGCTGCTCCAACCGTTCATTTGGGCTGTTTAGCCATCCAGAAAGCTTATATGGTTATGTATACAGTGAGCCAGAAGTGTTGGACTTACAACTGAATAAATCAAAAGCTCAGACTCTTACAGCCGAAGCTAAATGTGAGCGAAAGGCTGATCATGTGTGCTGCTGATTCTGTGTGATGTTGGATATAATCAGACTCTTGCATAATGTAGACCAGGGGTTCCCAAAACTTCAGCCTGTGACCCACAAAATAACAATATTCTCCAATATTCTCCGAGGTAGTTATAGATATATCATTCTTGCACACAATAGCGCCCACATACCGACAGGCCTAAGTCGTTTCATCGTTTAATTTTGGAGAACGCCACTCGGAGACCATCCTCCATGTTCAGTAGTCCCCTGTATTTATTTGGATGTACATGGGGGCCGTATAGGTGTCAGGCAGTTTAACCTGGTGCCATAAAATCAATGTGCTGCATCTGACACTATTTCTGTGTCTTTAATATAACGTAATCAAGCAGGGAGTCACAAAAAATAAATAAAATAAAATAAAACAAAATAAAATAAAATAAAACAAAATAAAATAAAAAATATAATATAATAACAACAATAATAATAGTACTAATAAATAATAATAATAATAATAATAATAATAATAATAATAATAATAATCGAAAGGCTGATGGCTTTTTACTTGCATGTTGTTTTTGATTAACATGTTTATTATTAACATGTTAACAATGTTACTATTAACTATTTGTTCTTCAGTAGGTTATGGATAAAATATGGTAAATTCTAATAAACTAATTGTATAATAAATTGAATCAGATTTTTGGAAATCGCCAAGCGACCCCTCCTTATTGCCTTGCCTACCATTGATGTAGATGACTCTTATGTTAAGTTCAAAAATATTTATATTTATATATGTTCACACACGGTTTCTGCTGCATTCATTTTTCCATGGCAGGGCGCCACCAAAATTCATTGTGTGCTACATTACAGCTCCTCATTCGAAACTAATCACATCAAAACGTATTAAAATGTAAGTGAATTATACCAGAGCAAACTTTTCTGAAGTCGTAGTAGTGCTGTGTGTTATTAACCCTTCAAGAGGACATGTTGACTGACTGACAGGGCTGTGCAATGCGTGAGGCCAGCACACACGACGGAGATTTCAGTTTTGATGGACAGTTTCCATAATTATACTTTATTTATAGTTAAAGGTCTATAGTTCTGCATACAATGACTTTATCTTGCCGTTGCACTTCAGAACGCATCAGTGCAGTTCCGTAGGTCTATTGGACAAGTTCATAAATATTCCTAGCAAATCTGATAAATGTTGGAGACGTACTTGTTACATAAACGCACTAAATCACACTTCAGCAGCGTTTATTTGCGAGCGCACAAGAAAATCAGCACAAGCAAAGAGATTCACACACTTATATTACATGAATGTGATCTCAACTTGTAATACTGCGCTCACGACATTTGTCATTGAAATAATGCCATAGGTAGTAGGAAGATCTGTGTAAAAGTCCTGCCACCACAGCAGGAAAAAATCCTAGAGGAAACATTTATATGTGTGTAAATATACAGTTAAAGTCAGAATTATTAGCCCCTCTTTGAATTTAGTTTTCTTTTTTTAATATTTCCCAAATGATGTTTGACAGAGCAAGGAAAGTTTTACAGTATGTCTGATAATATTTTTTTCCTCTGGAGAAAGTCTTTTGTTTTATTTCGGCTAGAAGCAGTTTTTAATTTTTTAAAGCCAATTTTAAGGTCAAAATTATTAGCCCCTTTAAGCTACTTTTTTTCCCCGATAGTCTACAGAACAAACCTTCACAAATGTTTTTTTTTAAAAAGGAAGCTATACAATATTATATTTGTGCATCTACATTAGATTAGTCAGTACTGAAGCCAAATCTGGAGCTTATCTAACTAAATAACTTACGATCACCGTCCAAAAGCTAGTACACCCAAATTTATATCAGAAAAATATTAAATGCAAATTTAAAATGAGGAAACATTAAGAGAAAAAAAAAAAAAAAAAAAGTTTGTAGAACTTTTGTAGGTTATAATTTATTTTTTAATAATTAGGTTAAATTTAATTGTATAATCTTTGCATCTCTAAATAAGTTTAATGATTAAATTATAACTTTAATAAATGTATCTGTTTAAATCTGTAAATCTGTTTTGTTTAAATGCACCAATACATTGCCTATATTCACTGAGAAATTGATAAAAATATTCATTTTCAAAATGGGGTGTACTCAATTATGCTGAGCAATATATATATATATATATATATATATATACATACACAGCAGTAAAAGCTGTAATCAGAATTCTACTCAAGAATTAAGTGCAAGAGTACAAAGTTCACCGTTAAATTTGTCTAATGAAATGCTTAGCAACGCAAACTACTAAAAAGAAGAGTTTTGATTAAAAAAACACTTTTTGGAACAGTATGAAGACATTATTATGAAAAATCTATTATTTTGATAAATACAATGTATTTTTTGGCTGTTGGCAAAAATAAACCCATGCAAATTAAAAATGGTTTAGCTGTGCATGACATCTGAAAAGATAGGAAATCAATATTTGGAGAAATAACTAATGAAAACATTTTGACCAGCTTTATATAATGTACATTTTCCAAAAATAATGTTGTATTTTTTCCATAAATATGTGTGATCACAACTTTGTAGAATAACAAAAAGACTTTATGGCAGGAGAAGTTCAGTTAATTAATCTGCCATTGGCAGCTGTCGTAAAAAAAAAAAAACCAATCAAATGTTCAATGCCATCAACTTTATATCATGCATAAAATCCCCTCCACTTATTCTGTGGTGTGCTGAAGCGCAGTAGCAGCGTGATACCACCATTCAATTAAACCCAGCAGGTACTTGGTAATAAACAACCAATTCAACACAAACCAAAAGTAGACTTTACAAAAACAACAGGCTGGACCGATATCAGATCCGAGCCATTCCAAAAAACAACCCATTCATAGGACGGCGCATCAAAACAAGCTGCTTTCAGCATCACGTGCAGTGGGAGTGTCAATAAGCGGAGATGTGAATGTGTTTGGAGCAGGTCGTGGGTCAATTACACAGGAAAAGAGCCCAGAAATAGCCTGAACAGCACACACTCCCAGACTTCCTTTTCAATTATCAACTCAACCGGCCTGCCATCTGTAAAAACCAATACCTTTGCTTTGCCAGGTTGTTTTTTTTTAAATCTCCTCCCGCCGTTACGTCTCAAAAAGGGACAAGTTGGCAGGGGAAAAAAGCAGAGATCTGACTGGCCTGCTGCAGCTGCTCACCAAAGGAAAAGGAGGGAGGCCAACCAGAGAAAGCCCTGATTTTCTTTGTTTTCCCAAAGTGTGGGGCGATTTTTCTCGCCTGCCACGTCTGGCCGTGCTGTGAGGTGATGCATTGTTTTTTTTTTGTTTTTTTCCCCCCGGAGAGACCGGGCCCTGTCTGTTTCCTGGCCTGCTTCACTTTATCACTGTATCTGCTCTCAGCGCTGCGATCTGGAATCCGTCATGCACTATCATTGGCTAAAACACCACTAATCATAACCCAAACAAGCTACCTTTTCATCCCTGTTGTAATAATGTGCATTTTTTGGGGGGGGTCTTTTAGTTCTTTCTCTGTGCGAGGGCTAAGGTTTGTACACAGGTTAGAGGTACTCGCGGTAAACAAGAAAATGGCTGTTCTGGTTTGCATTGCAGGCCTGTGATGAATGACCCAGCCGCACGCTGCTGCTTTCAGTGGGTGTAGCCTGTGCTTTCTGTTTGTGCGTGATTGATTACGCGTGCCTTACGCCGGCCGCTCTAGGGAGTCGGACTAATTCGGTCCTGGTGAGAGGAATCTGAAGTAATTAGAGGCAGGACCTAATTACATCTATTTATTTAACGAGCATGTTCCCGCAATCCCATAAAGCTCTCCATTAAAAGCCTCCAGTCTCAGGTGAAAGAGGCGGGGAAGAAACGTCACACCTTTCTGTCTTAAGCCCATTACGCTAATCAGCGGCTCTCGGAGGGTTCATAGTCATCGCCTCTAAACAATGCGGAGTCTGGGGACAATGTCTGCTTTGGAGCTGGATGTAGGAGCTTGCTGAATGACTGAGTTGTGCTCATACAAATGGATTCCTATTGCGTTCATGAAAGTATAACGGACAGAAAAACATAATTCATTATTCATCTGGGTCAGTTTATGCAGTTTAACCTCTTAAACTCTGCAGACCCAGTACCGGGTCCGGTGACGTCATCAACTTCCCTTTCATTTTTAAATATGGAAGACTTTCCAAGTTTGGTAGGCGGAAATTACATAAAAAAAGGTATAGCACCTCTCATCAGTTGGAATACAATAACTTTTGCATATATTGTGATAGAGGCATTTTTCGTTTTTCTTATGATTACTGGCATGTGCAGGAACCACCAAAAATTAAATACAGAAACCTAGACCACACAGAGCCTAAAAGGTACTCTTTTAAATTTGAGTTTATAAAGAAAAAATACAGAAAGCGCCTCTTTTTTTAAGTGTTTATGATAACACAGACAACATATACAATTATTTTAATCACTTTCAACAGTGTTTTATGAAAATATAAAGGGTTTTCTTTAAAATGATACCACATTTTTGCATTTACTCCTCTGCATGTGGATTTAGGAAGCTTTTAAAATTGGGTAAACAAAATCCAGGCGGAAATCCCAAAATAGCACCAGAGTGTAAGAGGTTAAGGAACAATTTCAATGGTAAATCATAATTTTTTCACACTTTATTTTGCTGGTCCGTTTGTTGAATTTAAGTTACAATGCAACTAATTCTCATTAGATTATAAGTAGACTGTTAGGTTAGGGTTGGGGTTAGTGTAAGTTGATATGTACTTGCAAAGTTTCTTATAGTCAGTTAAATGTCTGTTGAATGTCAGTATCAACAGATATTAAGTAGACAGTCTACTAATACTGAAATAGACCATCAAAATAAAATGTTACCGTAATTTTTTGCAATAAAACTGATTTTCTTTCACAATGATACATTATTTGACAATAACAGAGATGATTTTTCCTTCCGTTTTGTGCTTTAGCTCTAGATGCTGACCTCAAACCAGATACTACTGCTGCACACTACCTGATAAAAGTCTCGTTTTCGATCAAAGTTGTAAGAGCAACACATAATAACTTGACTTCTAGTTGATCATTTGGAAAAATGGTAGAAGGTCAATTTTTTCAGATGAATAATCTGTTGAGCTGCATCCCAAACATCACCAATACTGCAGAAGACATACTGGATCCTGCATGGATTCAAGATTCTCACCAAAATCAGTCAAGTTTGGTGAAGGAAAGATCATAGTTTGGGGTTACATTCAGTATGGGGGCATGAGAGAGATCTGCAGAGTGTCTGCAACATCAACAGCCTGAGGTATCAAGACATTTGTGCTGCCCGTTACATTACAAACCACAGGAGAGGGCAGATTCTCCAGCAGGATAGCGCTCCTTCTCATACTTCAGCCTCCACATCAAAGCTCCTGAAAGCAAAGAAGGTGCTTCAGGATTGGCCAGCCCAGTCACCAGACATGAACATAGTTGAGCATGTCTGGGGAAAGATAAAGGAGGAGGCGTTGAAGATGAATCCAAAGAATCTTGATGAACTCTGGGAGTCCTGCAAGAATGCTTTCGTTGTCATTCCAGATGACTTTATTAATAAGTGATGCAGTCCTCCAAGTTCATGGGAGTCATACACAATATTCATTCTGTTTCCACTGACCAAATCTGACCGTCGAAGACTACGCTGAATAGTTGGGACTGCTGAGCGAATCATTGGTATTACCCCTCCCTACTCTCCAAGAACTGTACTCATCCAGAGTGAGCAGAAGGGCTGCCAAAATCACTCTGGACCCCTCACACCCAGCACACTGCCTCTGTGAACTGTTACCTTCTGGTGGACGCTACAGAGCACTGCGCACCAGAACAGTCCAACACAGAAACAGTTTCTTCCCTCAGGCGATCCATCTCATGAACCCTTGATGATATAAATCGTGGAACCAACATCACTACTTGCTATACACGTTTTACACACACACACACACACACACACACACACTCATTTAACAACCCACTTTAAATGCCAATTTGCACATAACAGCTGCAAATATAACGCTGTATATAGTAATATGCCTGTACATACACTTGTCCATTTGTATATCTGCATTTAACACTTACTTCTATTTTTAAATATATTTATTATCTGTTTTTTGTCTCTGTAATTCTGTTGCACTGTAGAAGCTCTGTCACCAAAACAAACTCCTCGTATGTTTGAACATATCTGGCAATAAAGCTCATTCTGATTCTGATTCTGCAGCATGACTTTATATTCTATACTGGACACTATTTCTGTTAAGTGACAAGACTTTAGTCTAAGCAGAGTCAGACCTTACTG
Organism: Danio albolineatus; assembly: GCA_903798035.1. Taxonomy (NCBI): domain Eukaryota; kingdom Metazoa; phylum Chordata; class Actinopteri; order Cypriniformes; family Danionidae; genus Danio; species Danio albolineatus. Next base: position 2,943,675 of record CAIGQQ010002327.1, on the reverse strand, counting down.
TCCTAATTAAATCATTAAAAATCAAGACATGATCATATTTTATTTGGGTAACAAACATAATCTAGAGGCCTTCGCCTTTCATATAAGCCACTGCTGATACCAAATGATCAACGAGAAGTCAAGTTATTATTTGTTGTTCCTAAAACTTGCATAAGCGACAAGAGCACATCAGGTAGTATCTAAAACTGAAATAATAGCTTGCTGTGTATTTTTCTAAGGCCTGTGCAACAGTACAATCATGTCTAAAAGCAGATACAGTGAGGATGATGAGGGGAAGCAGGAGATGTTTGGAGACTGACACGCATCGCAGATGTAATATGTGAAAATAAGGGCTAATAACACATTTGGCATGCCGTCTGAATCTAAGAGAAAGGATTCTTTGGTTTTAAAGGGGGGCGATTTGCACACAAAGCCGGTGAAATGAAATTACGTGTAATTCGCTTAGGCAATCCGCGGGGCCTCTTACGTTAAATAAACAATTATTTAATCAGCTGCGGGGAAATTAGGTGCACCCCTACTGACAATTTCAATTTCAGAAATCCTGCATCAACTTCTCAAGGCTCAGGCGGTGCCATCCAAACGCTGTCGGCGAACATCTGGATACAATTGCAGACATATCGAACCATCAAGTGCTATCTTAGGTGGATGTTATACTGGGTTTACGCAAATCCAAAGTCTCTAATTATGTAATTCGGCTTGATAAATAAGGTTTAATATATTCTGCGAAAGCTTCATTCCTTGTTGAACCGGGGAGGCTGAGGTTTCAGCGTAATATTCCCACATCGCACACGCATTTGCTCTCAATATGCTTCACGTCAGGATCAAGTCTATATAAAGTAGTATGGATGGTCTCGAATCATCTTTAAATCAACATTTTAAGCACTTATTGAATTATGTTGATATAACAGGGAGTGGAGAACACTGAATAGCTGGATTTTGTTCAGGAACATGTAAATGTTCGCCTATTGACAAAGCACTGCAACATGAAACTGAGTTTTTTCATCTGAACATTTGAGCGTGATATAATATTGATTTTCATTGATGAGTTGACAATAACAGAGACTTTTCCCAACATTTTGTGCTTTAGTTCTAGATGCTGATCTCAAACTAAATACATGGCATGTCTAAAACAGAAATGTATGGATTCTGGACACACAGCAGGAGTAATGGTCTTGATAACAGTCAACTCACCCGTGCATGCAGGAGCAACTAAACTCTCACAAATCAAAGACCCAGAAACATCACATAAATAAATAAATAAAAAATACCCTCAAATGTATTATGCATAATTAGAATTTTGGTAACTTAATTATGCATAATTATATATTAGATTAAAATCAAAAAGTGAAATAACGGCTGTGTTTATAATGAAAAAGTGCAGAATCATGCAGATTTATTTTTAAGACAAATAAAATGTGATCATAAAGAAGATCATAAGTCAATAAGTCTTTAGAAAACATCTGATAACTTGATCTTTCTGCTTAATGGTTTGTTTAAGTCCAAAAAAAATCAAGTGAGAGATTAATATAGTTATCACCAACATGCTTTTTCAATAGTCATGAAGAAAGTTGAATTCAAATGTAGAGCCTGCTCAAACAATACGTGATTCTGGACACACAGCAGGAGTGATGGCCTGGATAACAGTCAACTCGCCAGTGAATGCAGGAGCAACCAAACTCTCACAAATCAAGGATGCAGAAACATCACAAAAAAAAAATAAATAAATAAATAAATAAATAAATGAATGAATGAATGAATGAATGAAAATAAATAAATAAATAATAATAATAATAAATACACTCAGATTTATTATGCATAATTAGAATTTGGGTAACCTTATTATTTTTAACTTAAATTCAAAAAGCGAAATAACTGGGCTGCATTTATAAAGTAAAAAAGTGCAGAATCATGCAGATTTATTTTTACGACAAACAAAATGTGATCATAGACAAGATCATAAGTCAATAAGTCTTTAGAAAATATCTGATAACTTGATCTTTCTGCTTAATGGTTTGTTAAAGTAAAAAAAAAATCAAGTGAGAGATTAATTATATATTAATATAGTTATCACCAACATGCTTTTTCAATAGTCATGAAGAAAGTTCAACTCAAATGTAGAGCCTGCTCAAACAATATGTGATTCTGGACACACAGCAGGAGTGATGGTCTTGATAACAGTCAACTCACCCGTGAATGCAGGAGCAACTAAACTCTCACAAATCAAAGACCCAGAAACATCACAAAAATAAATAAATAAAAAATACCCTCAAATTTAATATGAATAATTAAAATTTTGGTAACTTAATTATGCATAATTATATTAAATTAAAGTCAAAAAGTGAAATAACTGGCCTGCGTTTATAATGAAAAAGTGCAGAATCATGCAGATTTATTTTTAAGACAAATAAAATGTGATCATAAAGAAGATCATAAGTCAATAAGTCTTTAGAAAACATCTGATAACTTGATATTTCTGCTTAATGGTTTGTTCAAGTCCAAAAAAAAAAGCTCAAACAATATGTGATTCTGGACACACAGCAGGAGTGATGGCCTTGACAACAGTCAACTCGCCCATGCATGCAGGAGCAACTAAACTCTCACAAATCAAAGATCCAGAAACATCACAAAAATAAAAATAAAAAATTTAAAAATTAATAAAAATAAATAAATAATAATAATAATAATAAATACACTCAAGTTTATTATGCATAATTAGAATTTTGGTTACTTAATTATTATTAGCTTAAATTAAAGTCAAAAAGTGAAATAACTGGCCTGCGTTTATAATGAAAAAAAAGTGCAGAATCATGCAGATTTATTTTTAAGACAAATAAAATGTGATCATAGACAAGATCATAAGTCAATAAGTCTCTAGAAAATATCTGATAACTTGATCTTTCTTTGCTTAATGGTTTAAGTCCAACACAATTTAAATGACAGATTTATTATATACTACTATAGTTATCTTTACAATCGCTGACATGCTTTTTCAATAGTCAATTCAAATGTAAAGCCTGTTCAAACGATATGTGATTCTGGACACACAGCAGGAGTGATGGTCTTGGTAACAGTCAACTCGCCCGTGCATGCAGGAGCAACTAAACTCTCCCAAATCAAGCATCCAGAAACATCCCAATAAAATGAACGACAGAATCTGGCCCAGCTCTCTCTGCCCAAACTCAATCCCGTCTCACCGAAAGCTCTCAGAGGAGATGGACTTTCATTCAAAAGGCAGCCCTTCTGTTATCTCCATCCAAATCCCCATCCAGCCCTTTGTCCCGTCCTGCATCACACCTCTGATACACGAGACTATCAGAACTCTCTGTCCAGATCTGATCCCGATCGGAGGACATGATCAAAGACACACACTCTCTATCTGGAAGTGTGAAGCCCAGATATCCATTTGCACTCAGAGGGCTTATGGCTGTAGTCATGAGAGTAGTCTATTGTGCTGCTGAAAAAAATCAAAGGTCTCCCTCCTCCTCGTGCAAATAGAAGGCTTTATGTACTCCAGAATAATCTATTCCAGAGGCCGAACAATACTAGCGCTCTCCCCTTACTGCTACAAAGGCATTAGGCCTTTTGACATTATCGCTACACCCGTATCCCTTATCTAGGTCTTCCTCAGATATGAGCATCCTCTGGGTGACAGCAGAGGAAATCCGGAGGCTCCAGCTGGACTCCAAAAGTGCCATCCGTCAGTGCTGTTTGTGTCCACTCGTCCTGGATGTCATAACATGAGACCCGCTGACCCCAGACAACGGTTAACGTGACTGGAAAGAGTGACTTCAGCTGCACACCTGCTCCAGAGAGTCTGCTGATCTAGGAGCAGTTTCCTGGATTTGGGAGTTTACATCATCTGCATGAGACAAAACTAACTGTTTCTGTTCTCAGGTCAGAATTTTGGGATCACGGGTTATTATTTAAGTTAAGTGACCTACTTTTTGGTTTGTAGGCTTTTGAATAAGCCACAAATGTGTGTTGTTGTTTTTTTTTTTTTACTTTTATGATATTTTAGGATGAATGCATGAATATACAGTTAAAGTCAGAATTGTTAGCCCCCCTGTTTATTTCTCTCCCCAATTTCTGTTTAACAGAGAGATTTTTTTCAACACATTTCTAGGCATAATAGTTTTAATAACTTATTTTAATTAGGTTAACTAGGAAGGTTAGAGTAATTAGGCAAGTTATTGTATAACAATGATTTGTTTTGTCGACTATTAAAAAAAAGGGGGGAGGGGGGGGGGGGGGGGGGGGG
>CAIGQQ010002327.1:2923272-2939317 GCA_903798035.1 Danio albolineatus | reverse complement strand
TCTTTTAAAAATTAAAAACTGCTTTTATTCTAGCCGAAATAAAACAAATAAGACTTTCTCCAGAAGAAAAAAATATTATCAGACATACTGTAAACATTTACTTGCTCTGTTAAACATAATTTGGGAAATATATATATATATATATATAAAAATAAAAAAATAAACAAAAATTCAAAGAGGGGCTAATCATTTAAATATTATTAACTTTCACGATATTTGAGCTATTATTAGTGTTTTGGTTATTATCAGAATCAGAGTCAGTTTTATTGCCAAGTGTGCTTCACACACAAGGAATTTGTTTTGGCTTCAGAAGCTTCCAGTGTACATAAAGTGCCAAGTGACAACACAGAATAAATATATAAAAAAGAAGACGATAGACATTAACAGAGATGCAGTCAGTCCAAAAGATCTGGATGTTGAAATGTATGTACAGATTTGTTATAAATATACAGGTTATAAGGTGCCGTGTACAAATGCGTCAGGAGAAGTGTTGCATTGTATATTGCTATAAGGTGCTGTGTACAAGTGCGTATGAGAAAGTATTGCATGTTTATTGCACAATAGGAAAATATGAACTGTTCATGAGGTAGATGGCCTGAGGAAAGAAACTTTTCCTGTGTCTGGCTGTTTTTGTGCTTGGTGCTCTGTAGCGCCGGCCATTATTAAAGTACAATCATTTAAAATGAGCTACTTTAGTGGGTCTTGTGCAAATCATGGTAATAATGCATTGCACAAAGACATAAATAATACATAAATAAAAATAATGTATATAATTTCTCATTATTGTAACCAAAGTGCAGAATCAAACAGAAAAATAAATAAATAAATATTTAATCAATAAAAGAATGCCAGTAAGGGTTTTTAAAATAACTGTTAACTTGACCCCTCTCTAATGGTTTGTTCAAATCCCCCCATCCCCAAAAAATAAATCAACTGATAAATTCATTATATACTAGTTAACGGATCACAAATCTCACGGTTCGCATTGATTTTTCAGTCATGAATCGGACCATTTTTCAGATTCTCCAAAAAGGGAGGAGGCAAATGTCATTTGCTTTCCATTTATTACAAAAAAAACAGTACTACAAGACACTTTTGCTTTTAACAAACAGAACTCAGAAGCTGTACTTTGATTAAAAATAAAATGAAATAATCAGCAAAAAAAATAAAAATAATAATAATTACTGTGAAAAATGCACTGATACAACTGTTGCTGATGACACTACATGTAGAAATTTAACAGTATCGTTTGTACAACCCAGAATTATTTTTAGTCTTATTTTCAATAAATGATTCAGTTCTTCACTCATAAAACTTCATGTTTCATTGCTAAATTGATCATTTTTGAAGAGTTATTCAGTGGCATATTTCTGATAGCTGCCTGTCACAACCTATTGGTTAAATAATGTAAATAATGAAACAACTTTCATTTTTGAGCACATGATGATTTTAATCTTTTGATTAGATTTAATTAATTTTCGAACAAAAAAATATCAAACATAAAATATCTTTAACAAAAAAATACATTTCAACATGGTTGAAAATGGAGCAGGATGAAGCACAAACGTATTATTTTCCCACCCCATTACCACACACATCATTCATCTATTACTTAAACTTATTTCTTTTTTTTTACTTCTCTCTTCTTTTTACATTGGACATATTTTATCCTTTTGGCATCTTTAACATTCTATATATTTGATTCCATTTAGACATTTGTATTTTATAACAGCAGTGCTTTCATCTAAACTTGACCCTGTTCTCCAAGTACTTCTGTGTTATTTGACTGTTTGTAACTTCATAACTAACTCAAAAGACTAAAAACTAAATCTTTTAAAATTAATAAATATATGCAAATCACCATCATTTATAGTTTATGTTGCGTGGGTGTTGAGATCCTGATGTTTTAATGCTTAATCCCTCAGTTTACTGCAATAATGCAATTTAAACAAGCAGACATAAAACACCTTTAATGAAACCCACCACATCCTGAATAACCCACCACAACATCCTCCGTCGTCTTTATATTTTACAGGAAAGCCTAAACGCTTTCATTCATGTGATTTGAATGACATGATTAATAATATATAATAATATATTTATTAATATCAATTTGAATGGATTCATATATATATTAATCCGCAGGTCATGTGTTTTCCAAACAGTGGGTTGCGATCTGTAAGAATCACTGATCAACCATGACTCGTTATACCACAAATACTAATATAGCTATCTTTATATGTCATTTAACACTTCACATTATTACAAACATGTTTCTATTTGCTTTATTTTAGCCTGATGTAATAAAAAAACACAATCAAAACCTTACGAAAACCAGCATGAGCACATTTCTAAGAACAGTATTTTGACCGAGGCTCATGTCAGTGCCCTGTACAGTAGATTCATTCGGCCTTAAGCGGAATGATGAATATTACAAAGAGCACCCGACAGATGGAGGGATTGAGAGGTATCTGGTAAAATAAGTCAAAAAAGACTCAGCTCTGAAACTTTTCCAAGTTCTTGCCAAATACTCTCAATCTGCAGTCCTCAGGGCGAATCATCAGACTTTATTTTAAAACTCTCCTCTAAACTACATCCAATATAGACTGTGGGAACTGCCACCAGCAAAACTCTGGCACACTATGCTTTAATAGTGAGTGCTGTAATATTGTGCAGAAAAAGGACACAGAAACCTCGATTCACCTTGCCCTGGAGGGAAAACACAGACAAATGTGCGTATAGAGAGAGAGAGACGGTCTATACTACACCAACACCAACAATGAGTTTCTGTTTTCCACTCGACTACTGTTTCACAAGCTGTCCGTTCGTGGCTTTGCAATAAACAACAAGTTACGAGAAGGCCCGAGGATGACTTAAGCTGAAAAGTAACAACCACAATCACTCACACATACACACACAGAGATATTCGCACCTAGCAAATGAACAGAAAACCCTCGCTTTCCATTTACGTGCAATTAAGTCAACTGGAAAATACTCGAAAACTCAACCAGAGCTTTTGAGCTGGTATCGGTTTCGCTGTCAGACACGGAGCATCGCAATAATTGCCCTGTTACTCAGAACCCAATATTTTAGAGCGCTCAGAAGAAAATATCAAATTCGCAAGGATAACAGTGGAGAGTCTGACAAACGCTGACGGAGAGAGAGAGAGAGGTGTGTTGGTGTAGAGAGTCACTAGATATGTTTCCATCCACGTATTCTTATGCATTTTGGATTATCGCATTAAAAAAAGACACGAGATGCGCATACGTTTTGAAAATGGACTTGAAAAACGTATGCGCACAAGTAAATAAGATCATGAAAAATGTGCATAAACTACGATGGAAAAACTTTTAATGAATAAACTCCTGCATGGCGCCACGGTGGTGTAGTGAGTAGCACATTCCCCTCACAGCAAGAAGGTCGCTGGTTCGAGCCTCGGCTGGGTCAGTTGGCATTTCTGTGTGGAGTTTGCATGTTCTCCCCATGTTCGTGTGGGTTTCCTCCGGGTGCTCCGGTTTCCCCCACAAGTCCAAAGACATGCGGTACAGGTGAATTGGGTAAGCTAAATTGTCTGTAGTGAATGAGTGTGTATGGATGTTTCCCAGAGATGGGTTGCGGTTGGAAGGGCATCCGCTGTGTAAAACAAATGCTGGATAAGTTGGCGGTTCATTCCGCTGTGGCGACCCCAGATTAATAAAGGGACTAAGCCGAAAAGAAAATGAATGAATGAACTCCTGCATGTGTTTAAAGGAAAGTCATGTGATTTTGTTAGAAGAGATCATGTGATGATAAAAATGGATTCGGTGGACGACATTAATTGACAAACCAGCAGGCCGACCGCCGTCACAGTGGTTCAGTATTACGCCTGTTTCACACCGCAAGCAGAGTGTGAGCAGCACGTGCACAGCGCTTATGGAGAGCAGAAGCAGCTCATCGGAGGCTGCACAGATCAATCTATCTCTGTCTATTCTATCTAGTTACCCATCTATCTATAAATACAACTTTTTTTTTTTTACTTTTCATCTGCACCATGGCCTGCGGCTAACTCCCTCCTATGCTGTTTCCTTAAAGGGCACCTGTGGTGAAAAATCGACTTTTCAAGCTGTTTGAACAGTCATATGTGTAGGTATAGTGTATAGACCCTCATATTGGGCTGATATAAACACACCCAGTCCTTTTTTTTCAATTTAACAGCATAAAAACGGTGGACCAATTGGAGCGGTTTTGAGACCGACCGCAACTTGACGTAGGAGTGCGGTCCCCCGCCCACTGAATTGATTGACAGCTGCGTATTAACATGTCTCCGTAGTAACGCGCATAATCATATCAACAAGACAGGACGTGTGCAAAACAACCGGGAATAAAAGATCTGTTCAGCGCTCTGTGATCATCAGTCATCATCAGATGTGATGAAGAGTGAGTTTCACAAGTTTAACACGTGTTTAAAACAGTGCATGTTAATGAATTACAGCCATTTACTTCAGCTTTATCAGCACAGCCACGTGTCAGGACGATTAAAGAAGACGCTTCAATCCCGGTTTGTTGACATTAAATCAGGTTTATTTTGTACATTAACATAACAGATATCCATACAGCAGTGGACATTAACAGGTATCTTGTTACATTTGCTTGCAAAAACAGTGCAAAGCAAAACGCTAATAAAAGTCTTTTGTGTCTCCAGAATGTGTCTGTAATGTTTCAGCTCAAAACACTTATCAGATTATTGATTATAGCTGTCTAAGGTCTGTGTATGATAGCTCTAAACAGCTTGTTGCTGTTTTTAGTACTGGGCCTTTAAGGCTAGTCCTCCCCGCCCACCGTTCCCACGTTACCGTCAGCCTGCCTCAATCTCCGCCCTCGGCTGCGCCAGTCAGACAGACAGACAGACGTAAAGGAAGCAGATCTCACTAAGTTTGAGAAATACTACAGTAAGGACTTCACCAATGATTATTTGATGTGTTTGTTGTGGAGTTGCAACGATGAGTCACACACAATGTTGTTACAAAGTTTATGCACAGCGTGGACACAGACAGACAGACAGACAGACAGACAGACAGAGCGTGTGTTGAGCTTTGCACTCTTTTTGCAAGCCAATGTGACAGGATACAGGTTAACATCCACTGCTGTATGGAGATCTGTTCTGGTAATGTACAAAATAAACCTGATTTAACATTCACAAACTGGGATTGAAGCGTCTTCTTTTAACAATTGTCCTGACACAAGGCTGAAGTAAATCACATGTAATTCATTAACATGCACTGTTTTAAACACGTGTTAAACTTGTGAAACTCACTCTTGTATACAGCACCCCCTGGTGGATTTACAAGAAATGTAAAGCCCCAGTAACATATTTGAGATTGTCAAAAAAGTACACAATGCCCTCAAGTGGATTTGTGATAGCAAAAACTGCAAGCAGACGTAGCCCAGAATACATATTTCTCAGTTTTCAAACATGTAGCCCCGGGTCACATACCTCCAATTCTCCTGAGCTGTTATATACTGTCCATTCAATACACAACTCTACATTTTCAGATAACATGCACCTTTTTATAAATCTGCTTTGGAATGATAACGATTGTGAAAAGTGCTATACAAAATAAACCTGATTTAAAGTAAACTGAATGTGAAATATAAAACTCGTTCCTTCCCTCTTGAACGGAGAAATCGAATGAAAGCAGTCTATAATTAACGCTAACATATCATTTGTGCATTTGTCCTTCAGCAGATGGTTTTGATGTTATTTTTAAATCTGCATCATTACATTATACAACAGTGTATAACGGGACGCATTAGGAAAAAATCAACTTGGCAACTTCTTTAGAATGTGAATAATGAAGCACCTTTTACTGATTGTACTTTAATTACTTGAAAAACTACTTTTATTTGTACACTTTTCTGAATTTCATCTCTTGGTGATCATTTTTAATATACATCTCAATACTTAGGAAAAACGAGTGGTGAAGATACTTGTGGAATGTAAAACAGAGGATGCTGAAGGAGATTCGGTTTTAACAGTCATTAAACAGAACAAAAATCTTTATCATTGTCATTTTTAACTAAAATATTACCACACATTTTCTTCACTCATTTACACAACAATGGAGGTCTGAAAATGAAACATTTAAAAAGGCATTTTAAAGTACATGCTTATGAAAACCACACAGTTATTGTAGTAAAATACAAACATGTTAGTATGACAGGTTTCATTTCAATATTGTGAAGATATGGGGGAAATAAGAGCCTTCTTGAAAATGATCTCTGGATATATGATTTCTAGCTGTGCTTGAGTAAAACATTTCGGTAAACTACTGATGAATCACTTCCAATTTCAAATAAACTTTAAAAAGTTGTGATTTAAAGATTGTTTTGCATAAAAATATTTATAAATTAAAAAAAATGTTTTCAGAGATTTAAAATTGCAGTACGTTTGACACCCAGTGGTTGAACTAGGTATTGCACTCCTGGATCAAAACAAATGCAAGCGCAGGTTGCCAGATTGAGGAATAGGAGTGAGTGATTTAAACTGTGCTCTAAATAAAAGCAACGGCACCCGATAGAGGGAATATTCTCCATCTTAAAAGGAGTTTTTGTCCTAACCAACACCTCGAATTGACATGATAGAAACGGCTTCTCACAGCTGAACAACAGAACACTGACAATGATCAGTTCAGGTGCACCTCATGTGCTTTAATCAGTGTTAAATTCTAACAATGTGAGTTTGAATGCCATTTACCATGACATTTATTGTCATATACTGAAAGTTAATTTAGGTGAAAATTTAGGTCACGGACGCATGCTTTGAGAGCCTTTCTGACTGAATAAATTAATGAAGTACGCTGTTCTCCACCAAGGCAACCCGGAGTGCTGAAATATAATTGGCTAATCCGGCATTGTGCAGGTTAAAATGACCAAAACAAAAAGACAACATTCAGGCACAGAAAACATGTTCAAAACAGAATATCTGACTTCGGCTCACCGAGTATGTTTTTGAAATATCTGCAAACATATTATGGTATTTTTATGCTACAGCAGAGTCAAAAACTTATATACAGCACCTTTAAATACATTTTTAGAAAACACAACGCTAATATTCTGACTTCAAAAAAAAATGATTTTTTTTAACTTTTCTGGAGGAATAACCCTGATTTTCTGTCACAATAAATAAGAACACTTGATATTCTGACCCATTGTCACTTTCTAAAAAAATATATAGATAGATAGATAAATAAATAAATAAATAAATAATAAAAATACAAAACAAATAACAATGATAATAATAATAATAATAATAATAATAATAATAATAATATTAATAATAATAATAATAATAATAAAGTTACAGATTTATCATCAACTTTTTTCTCTAAAAGCATTAGGAAAAAAACATATAGACATTAATAATAAAAAAAAATGCAGTGATGGTTAATTAAAATCTATATTTATTAGTACATCAAGAGCTCTTTCATTTTCCTCCATAACATCCCCATTCATTAATTGATTTTAAGCTTAGTCACTTTATTTATCAGGGAGCACCACATCGGAATGAACCGCCAACTATTGCGACATATGTTTTATACAGCAGATGCCCTTCCAGCCACAACCCAGTACTGGGAAACACTAATACACACTCACATTTATATTCATATACAGCCAATTTAGTATATTTAATCCACCTATAGCGCATGTGTTTGGACTGTGGGGGAAACCAGTGCACTCGCAGAAAACCCACACCAACATGAGGAGAACATGCAAACTCCACACAGAAATGCCAACTGGCCCAGCCGGGACTCGCCGTAAGGCCACAGTGCCAATCACTGAGCCACCTACATCCCCATAAACATCTCAAAAACATCCAAAATGGAATGTTTTAGCCATACATCACACATGTGAATCACACTCTTCTCTTGGGGCAGCTAAAATAAATATGCCATCATGAGAAATAACCAACATTGTAACCAACCATCTAAACAGAACATCTGCGGTAAGACGAACTCAAAAATGAGAGGAGGAAAAAAAAAGGGGGTGAAGAAGATGAAAAAATGATAAGCTGTGGGAAGCCAATGCCCCACTAAGCTAAAATTAGCAGTAGCGTGACAAACTCCAAGAGCCTCAGACAGAGATGCTCCATCATGTTGGCCAGAAATCATTCACAGAGCGCAGAAAGGTCCATCAGCAGCATCTAACACTAATGAAGCCTCCGCGGAGATCCAACACTTCAGCTCACAGACAAAACACTCCTGACTGACCACCGACTCATCGTTTACTCTGCCTTTTGGTTTCATACACCAGGAGAAATGCAAATACACAACACAAAACTATTAGAAATGGATTTTATTAAATAGTTACATCTTATTTTACATCTTGCAACAAGGACCATAATAGGTCACCTTTAAATAACACATTACATTTTAGCTAAATCTAAGCATTTATGACTTAAAATTAGTGCTGTGCGATATTACGATATTTGATCGTGGACGATCAAAATGACTGCATGATCCACTTTTTCAGAAAAATCGTTGTATCGCCATACAGTATATAGTGCAGTGCTTCCGCTACACTCATTCTTCTATGATGGGGCGCCACACCTAAATTCATCCCGCCACGGCTACATTACTGTTTCTCATTCAAAACATCTGTCTGTCGTTTTTTTTAATAGCGGGTTATAACCAAACCATCGCACCAAAACGTATTAAAGTTAAGTGAATTATAACAGCGGGAACTTTTCTGTAACCGATGTGCTTGATTTGTTTAACCCTTTGAGGTTACATGTTGACTGACAGACTGACTGACAGGGCTGTGCGATGCGTGAGGCCAGCATACAGGCGCAGCTTTCAGTTAAGATGATCAGTTTCCATAAATATACTGGAGTTTATAGCTGCTTCACTTTACTTCAGGACGCATTAATGCCGCTCTGTAGATCTATTGGAGACATTCGTAAATATTCCTTGCAAATCTTATAAATGTTAGTGATATATGCGTTACATAAACGCACTAAATCACACTTTTTATTGTTTATTCGTTTATTTGAGGGCGCGCAAGAAGTTGTGAGCATGAACAGAGGAAATCGGCGCGCAAGCAAAGAGACTCGCATGCTCATATTACATAAATTCATATGTTGTTTTGAACTGTGTAACAATTAGGGATGCAGCGAATATAGATTTTGGTTGTATGATTATATAATCTGAAGAATAATCATGGCTATCATAATTATTATGCATTTATTAAATTCAAAACACTACTAGTTTTGTTAACTTTGTTTAAAAAAAGCCATTTACACTTTTGAAGGTGTTGTTGTGGATCTATGTCTAATAAGCTCTCTGATTTGAACTAAGATTTGTTAGATTTGTTAAATGATATTTTTGATGGTACAGTAATTTTAATGCAAGTCTTGTTGAATGTTCTTTCTTTACAGAATAGCACTTGCATTAAATCTTCACTTGATTAAAATATTCTTACACATACATGGTAAGAGTATATTTTTATTATATGGTTGTATATGGTTGTATTGTACCTTTGTAATTTCATTCATTCATTTTCTTTTTGGCTTAGTCCCTTTATTAATCCGGGGTCGCCACAGCAGATTGAACCGCCAACTTATCCAGCATTTGTTTTACGCAGCGGATGCCCTTCCAGCCACAACCCATCTCTGGGAACACATCCATACATTCTCATTCACACACATACACTACGGACAATTTAGCTTACCCAATTCACCTGTACCGCATGTCTTTGGACTGTGGGGGAAACCGGAGCACCCGGAGGAAACCCACGCAACCACGGGGAGAACATGCAAACTCCACACAGAAATGCCAACTGGCCCAGCCGGGGATCGAACCAGCGACCTTCTTGCTGTGAGGCGAACGTGCTACTCACTACGCCACCGTGGCGCCACCTTTGTAATTTGCAAAATAGTCTTTAAAAATCAACTTGAAAAAGAATCGGGATAAAAATCGTGAATCGTGATTTCCCCAGAAAAAAATTGTGATATGATGATTTTTCCATATCGCCCACCCCTACTTAAAATACATCACAGATTGCTTAAAAAATAAATAAATAGGTCAGTATTCACTGTTCTCAAACAGACGAGCGTCAAACATCTCCTTCTGTGGTCTGAAAAATCAAGGAGGAGGCTATTCCGAGTGAACTACGCCTTTAAATTCTACAAGAAGACAAAAGAGAACCAGCGTGAGGAACATTTCAGATATTACAGTCCACTGTAATTCAATAATAATGACCAACGTCCAGCGACCGCACAGAATAGCAGGTCGTTTCTGTGCAGCTTTGATAAAGCAACATGACTGCGAAACGTTCAGAAAAGCCGAGCGCATGAGCGGTTTCCTGGGCTGTAATTGCCTAGCAACCCTGGACAAGTGAGCTCTCCAAATTAGCTGCTAAAGAGTGGGAGACTTTCTGAGCTAGTTGAGTAAATTTCATTGTGCTAAATTTGGATAATTGCGGGAGTTTTCAGCCACTGCGGTAATGAATGGCACTTTGTTGTATTAAATCCGGGGCTAAATGGCTGGAATATGGAAAAGACGTATCAAGGGATGGAGGCCAACACCTCCATCAGTCTGCAGGCGAAAAACTGAGACTCCACTGTAAAAGCTCATGAACCCAATCAAGCCGTAATAAAGCTCTGATTGAGAGGGAAGTTCCTGGAAGTGTGATTGCGCAGAGAAATAGGAGGAAACCGAAGCGGCCCACCACAATTATTGCATTGTAGAAAACATTACAACGTCAAAATCTGATCATTCTGCAATGAGAAACAACAACAAATGCTGGATCAGGATATTATGAACAGACAAACAAGCAGTCAGTTTCATTTATTGTCCATGGAGTCACATTATACGCACAAATTACTTTCAAACAGCAATGCAATGATATATTTCTACTTATTAAAAGTATCTGTTTGGCACTCTAGATGGTGTTTTTTAACCTTGTGATGCCAAAGCTTCATTTTCAGCACATCTCTGCAGGCTTCAGTGTCACATGAGCTTTCAGAATCATTCTCATATGGTGTTTGGTATTCTTTGATCAACAGACGGTTCAAAGGAACAGCATCTATTTGAAGTAGAAATCTTTTGTAAATGTTGTCTTTAGTAGCACTTTGATCAATATAATGCAGCCTTTCTGAATAAAAGCATTATTAAAATAATGAATTAATAAAAGCGTATTTAAAAAAAATACAGAAACATAGAATATATCTTATTTTATATAAATGTATTTTCATATTTTATGTTATATTAAACTGTATTATAGTATGTTTATTATATTATTTTATTTTATATTATATTATATTATATTATATTATTTTATATTATATTATATTATATTATATTATATTATATTAATTTATATTAATTATATTGTTTATTATATTATATTATATTATATTATATTATATATTATATTATATTATATTACATTATTTTATATTATATTATATTATATTATATTATACTATATTATATTATGTTATTTCAAATGTTATTATATTATATTGTGTTATATTGTTTATTATATTATATTATATTATATTATATTATATTATATTATATTATATTATTTTATATTATATTATATTACATTATTTTATATTATATTATTTTATATTATATTATATTGTTTATTATATTATATTATATTATATTATATTATATTATATCATATCATATCATATTATATTATATTATATTATATTATATTATATTATATTATATTATATTATATTATATTATATTATATTTAGGGCTGTCCAAGAATTAATCATGATTAATCACATCCAAAATAAAAGTTTAACATAATATTTGTGTGTGTACTGTGTATATTTTATTATGAAGATATAAATACACACATGCATATACTTAATAAAATGTTGGTTTATATTTAGACATATAAAAAATATATGTGTATGATACAAATTTTCCATTTGAATATGATGTAACTACTTTGATGTAACTTTTTTTATATATAGTTTTGGCTTCTATGAATGTGTTTATCACATATACATAATACATATATATAACACACACACACATATTATGTCAAAAAAACTTTTATTTTGGATGTGATTAATCACGATTAATTTTTGGACAGCCCTAATTATATTATATTATATTATACTATATTATATTATATTATGTTATTTTAAATTTTATTATATTATATTGTGTTATATTGTTTATTATATTATATTATATTATATTATATTATATTATATTATATTATATTATATTATATTATTTAATATACCATCTTATTTAATATTTTATATTATCTGTTATTTTATTTAATATCTTTTAACTACAGATGAAATATATGGTAAATAACACAAAAATGCATACAAAATATATTGAATGCAGTACATGCTTCATATGACTTTGTCATAAATAATAAATTGTCACAATGAATGAAATATAGTCCGAAATGTCATACTTCCATACTATAAAGAGTGCTAAAATCAGTATGTGTGATGAGTAGTATGTCTGAATTCATAGAAAAATTCGAAAAACAGTATGTGAGAAGTACCCGGATGACCTGCAGTACTACTTCCGGCGAGACTCTGAAGTACGCATCTAATGGGTGCTACGCTATGCAATGATGCACCGTGAGAGAATTCATGAATAGGAGTAAAGTAACTGACGAATGTGGTACTCATTCATACTGTAGTAATCATTCATACTGCTCACATTTATACTGTATAGAACGTATTTTTCTAATGGTCGAGTAGCACATTTAAACTCAAATGCAGTACCTGAGTAATTTCGGATACACCGTCAAGCCCAATATTATTTAAACCTCTGGCAAATTCTGACTTAGTTTTGTTTAAATGTAAATGTAAATAACAGCTGAGAAATATTTGATTTTTTCCCACAATGATGACCCTTGTACATAATCTTATTATCTTAAAGTAGAAGTCGGTGTCATTTCCGGGGAAAAAAAATTAACAAAAGTAACTAAGTCACAATCTTCCAGTGGTTTAAATAATTTCAAGCTTGACTGTGTGTACATAAAACAGATGTCATTAATTTGATCAAAATACTTAATAATAATTCATTAGTACAATAAAAGCGAGTGTTGAGGAAGTGCAGTTTTTGTCCATGTTCACCTTGACCCGGCTCTGCTCATTCCCCAACACTGAGCTAATCAGAGCAGGCAGGTCACACAGACCAGCGGCCGCCAAACAGCCCAGCACTGGAGGAGGAGGAGGAGGACGACAGGCTATTTTAGGACACAATTCTGGGCCTCCACATTCAAACAGACACATGGAGACATGAACGGTGTAATTTGTTCCCTTCCTTTCAACCATCATGCCTTTACTGTAAAGTAAAATGCAATCAGTCACATGCCCGGAAAAGTTCCTGGAACACAATCTGAACACTTGGAGGGAAGCTTCATTTTTATATATAAAGCCACCAAGAATACCAAACATTACAAGCGCAATGCCAGGCAAACTGCTCCAACAGATGGAAAAACTAAACAACAAACTCATTCTGCTTTTAAAACTCTACAAAGATGATGATCGAACTAAATTTTAAAGTGTTTAAAATAACTAAAAAGTGACTACTATGTTATTTACTGCAAAAAGGCCTGGTAAAATACCACAAACATTCTTTACAGTTCACTACTATAATATGCACTGCACTGTGGGTCATTTTAAAGGGGTGGTCCCGAAGGTCCCGACCCGAAGTGACCCGAAAGTCCGTTCTGAATGAATAGTGAAAATGAAAAGGGATATCAGATCTCATTTTCAGCTAAGTTAAGGGAAATGGCACTAGTTA
Source organism: Danio albolineatus (assembly GCA_903798035.1). Lineage (NCBI taxonomy): Eukaryota > Metazoa > Chordata > Actinopteri > Cypriniformes > Danionidae > Danio > Danio albolineatus. The sequence continues at coordinate 2,925,536 of CAIGQQ010002327.1, read as the reverse complement.
GCTAACGTTTTCTTTCACACACGTTTTAGACGCTATTTATCAAGCTCAAGCTTATGAACTGCTTCTTTCACTATATTAGACTCGACACCATACAAAATTTATGTAAAAAAAAGCCTCCGTTTTCCCGTTAACATGTAAGGCACTGTTGATGGCGTTCTTAACCAGCACTGATTTGCTGTTGTGTTCACATGCTCAACAGAAATGACTGTGATTGGCTGTGACGGTCATCAGTTCACCGCACTTGCGGCACTTAGCTGATGTTTACCGAGTGCAAACACAAACGAGTAATCTGCTTGATGAATCGACTGATCTTCACGGCTTTAAAACGACCCATTGTGCGTGTATCTGTGTTTGCAGTCTTTGAAGAGCGGTTAAATAATGACCTTCACGACCAATCACAGTCATTTCTGTTGAGCACTGGTGAATATTGTGGCAAATCAGCTGTTTATGAACGCGCTCAGCGGCGCTTAAATGTTAGCGGGAAATGGACGTGTTTAAAACTTCAGTAACGGGACAACACTATTACAGACAACACAGGGGTGTGCTACAGGTGACTGCATTATTTAATCTCTCACCGGGTTACATAGACTGAAGCAGGGAAGCCCCCGCAGTGTTTACCTGCTGCCATGAACTGAAGTCTAGGAGGACACTTCAGCGTATAACTCTTAAAGTGACGTTGTTCAATGCCTAATATGCTTTTAATAGTTTTAAATAAACTGAACTGAATGATGTTAAAGTGATGTTTACACCATTTCTGCATTTTGAAATCGCAGCAACAGCTGGAGGTTTGTAGCACACAGCATGTTGTTGCATTGTTTACAGTGCTGATCCTATACTTTTGGGTTTCTTCCCAAGCAGCCTCGCTTGCATGCTTTAAAATGGCGCCCGCATGAAATAAGCGTATGTTTCGTCGATGCAGCTGCGTTGCTTATTTTAATAAATGGTCATATTTGCTCTAACTTTGCATGAGCACATCAACTTCAGCTGAAGAAGAAAATGCCGATCTCTTCTTTTCAGATGTTGTCATAGTGACTCGTTATATCTGCGCTCCATTAATAATGCCTTATTATAGTCGCGGTGTGCGTGTTTAACTCTGAATCCCTCTACTCAGACTTGCTGAAAGCGAAAACTCTTTTTAATCTCTCAGTAAGTCAACTCAGACTTCCAAGTTTGGTTGAACCTCCTCACTGAAACAGGCTGCAAGTCTTCATTCAACTCAACTCATGTTTGTATAAAAACAACTGGCCTCCAATGACTTTGAGCAACCAGAATGAAAGCGCTTGTGTTTCTTCTCTATTGTTCCCTTGCTGCGAAAACATTAAATCTTCTTGGTTCTTGGAATCCTTTTTGATCCTGACATCCACAGACTGTACTGTATGTGCCGAACAGATCTTTAGCATCCAGAGAGCGATGTGTTTTTATAATGGGTGAAAGCAGCACTAAAGTCCATTAGTAACTCCATCTGGAAGTGTGTAGAACTACAGGCCTCCATCTGCCCTGGGGCAAACTCAATGACCAGCCTGTTTCCAATTTTCACACTGACTCTAATATCTAAAAGACATCTCGTTCGCTCCCGTCTGCTGCAGCTGACCCTGTTAACAATGAAACGCCGCGTTCAGCACTTTCTCCTCTGTGCCTTTAACACACTTTCTGGCTTGACCTTTGCTGCTCGCGCCAGCCATTGTTAATTACCCCTGCGAACACCTAAACGTGCTCGTTTGTGGACTTTTAATTAATGTAGCCACTGTAAATCCCAGGTTTGGTGTGTCGGCATTTTGCGACACGCGGATTTTAATAAAGCACTGAAAGTCAAGCACACGAGAGAGGCCTGACCCTCATTTATTCAGCAAAATGAAATACAATATCTCTTATGCTAAATATATATATATATATTTGTATATTTGCGCCTATAAAGTGGCACTGAATAAATAAGGTTTGACCTCCGCAAATGTTGAAATACTGGACAGAATGTGGCGTACGGCTGCCAGGTCTGATGAAGTGTGTGTAAAATGCTGATTTGAGTGTGGTTTGCTCACACAGATTGATCAAATGTGACTGGTGCAGCGTGAAGCATTAAGTGTGTGTTTGTGTGACAGTAACACTGAGTGTAATGTGGCCTGTGGGAGCCGTCCACGTCTGCGCTGTGAACCTAAAGCTCTCCAATTGAAAAATCACTCATTATTAGCAAAAATGCTGAGATACTTTCTCTCAAAATCATATCTATCTATCTATCTATCTATCTATCTATCTATCTATCTATCTAT
>CAIGQQ010002327.1:2887634-2900656 GCA_903798035.1 Danio albolineatus | reverse complement strand
TGGTTGGATAAGGAGACGGACAGATGAACAGATGGATGAAGAGATGGTAGATGGATGAAGGGACTGACATATGGATGAAGGGACAGACAAATGGACAGATGGATGAAGGGACAGATGGGCAGACAGATGGATGAAGGGAAGGACAGACGAACAGATTAAATTAGGGATGGATTGATGGAGAAATGTATGTTGCAATGGATGGATGATGTAGACATGGATGTAGAAACGGATAGATGATGTACAAAGATGAATGTAGAAATGGATCACAGATGGATATATGTAGAAATGAATGGATGTAACAAATCGATGAATGTAGAAAGGGATGGATGGATGGATGGATGGATGGAGAAACGGATGGATGAATGTAAAAAGAGATACAGAAATGGATGGATTGATGTAGAAATGAATGGATAAAAGAAATAGATGGATGTAGAAAGGGATGGATGGATGGAGAAAGATGGAGAAATGGATGGATGTAGAAAAGGATGGATAGATGGATAATTGACAGTAAGATGGACAGAGGGACGATTGGTCTATGTAGAAACGAATGAATGGGTGAATGTAAAAATAGATGGATGTAGAAACTGATAGACGAATGGATGAATGAATGGATGGATGGATGGATGTAGAAACGGATAGATGTAGAAATGTATGGACGGATGGATGGATGTAGAATCTGATAGATGTAGAAATGGATGGAAGAATGGATGGATGTAAAAACTGATAGATGTAGAAATGGATGGACGAATGAATGGATGGATGGATGGATGTAGAAATGAATGGATGGATGTAGAAAGATAGAAATGGATGGAAAAAAGTAGAAATGAATGGATGAAACAAACAGATGGATGTAGAAAGAGATGGATGTATGGATGGATAGATGGATGGACATAGAAAAATGTGGAAATGGATGGATGGATGTAGAAAGGAAGATAATGGATATAGTAGGGGGTGGATGTAGAAATAGATGGATGGAGAAACAGATGAATGGATGTATATACGGGTAGACAAACAAATCGACAGACTAAGACAGACATATAGAAATTGATGGATGGATGGACAGACGGACAGATTCCATATTCTCCATCTTTTCCTGTACTCTGTCCTTCTCTCTGTGTTCTGCATAGACACGACGAGCATCAGTTTATCACGAGCTGTGTGTATTTTAAGCGACCTTATCAGCTAATTCCATGAATCAACACAACCAGTGAACATTGAAGAGCAGTTTGAGCCCGTGGAGACTCCAGAATGCAGATCAGTTCCAGCGATGTGCTCCGGCTGATAACTCTTCTCTGACCGCGAGTGTTACAAATGCTATGAAAGATGACTGACAGCCAGACGGATATGTTCACCAGGCGCTCGCCACTCCACTATAATGTCTGGGAAGATCATCAATCTGCATGGAAAATCAAAGATTAGCATGCTGACCACTCAAAGGCGCTGAAGCACATGTTGCGGAGAAAGTGCCAGAAACGCAGAGGCGAGTTTGCGAGACCTCCAGGCCATAGTCAGACCCGCACAGAATGCACATTTCAGGTTTCTCAGCAGCAGAAGTCGTCATAGTTGGTAAACGTAGAGCGCAGTGAATGGGAGAGTACAACAAATCAATTTATTACAGTCCTACTTGCTGAAATAATGAAGAAAAACTCCACAATGGTGTTATCAAGACTTACAGAAAGAGGAAAACAATAGTGTGTTGCTGCGTTCACCCCAGACGTGGCAGAAGCATCAAGCGCACATGATTTACATGTTAAGTCAATGCAAAGACGATCCGCGCAAACAGGCCCGGCGCCAGGATGTCATAACTGAGGGGGCATTTTAATCCCATAGGGGGCACTAGACCTGGTAACTGATTATGGTCCCTCTTTTTCCTTTCATTTAGACTATATACTTATTATTGCTTTGCATTACTGCCTAAGTTACTGACTTAAGGCAATAATATACTTTTTTATGGTAATAATAGGGCGCCACGGTGGCCGAGTGGTTAGCACGTTCGCCTCACAGCAAGAAGGTCGCTGGTTCGATCCCCGGCTGGGCCAGTTGGCATTTCTGTGTGGAGTTTGCATGTTCTCCCCGTGGTTGCGTGGGTTTCCTCCGGGTGCTCCGGTTTCCCCCACAGTCCAAAGACATGCGGTACAGGTGAATTGGGTAAGCTAAATTGTCCGTAGTGTATGAGTGTGAATGAGAATGTATGGATGTGTTTCCCAGAGATGGGTTGTGGCTGGAAGGGCATCCGCTGCGTAAAACAACTGCTGGATAAGTTGGCGGTTCATTCCGCTGTGGCGACCCCGGATTAATAAAGGGACTAAGCCGAAAAGAAAATGAATGAATGAATGAATGAATGGTAATAATAATATGCACTATTACTGATTTTATTAATTAAAGTTGCAACGATACTGTTTACATAATTGCAAACGGATCATGGCTTCAGTGCCAAACGAGTGGTTTAGACTAAATGATATTGTATTCTCTTTATTTCTTTCCGTTATTTCAAATAATATAAATGTTTAACATTTTAGGTAAAGCCCGACCCTGGCCCGAGAAGGCTGTAGCCCGGCCCTTGTCCGACAGCTTATCAAAATTATCAAAAAACATCTTAGCCTATACAGCCATTAAAATAGACCAGATTTGTATTTAATAGAGAACTGATATTTTTCGTTTCCTTTTTTTTATCAGAATGATTTAGAGAAATGATTGGAGTTTTTTGTTTGTTTGTTTGTTTGTTTTTTCCCGAAAACCTTTAATGATGGAGGAGAGACCTGTGGTGGCTGTTTCAAGTTATCTAATCAATCTTACCAATGAACCCTCGCGCACAATACAGGTCAGCTGATTCAGTCGTTTCCTAATGACATAAAGCGCACCACGCTTTTTTTTTCTTGTCAACATAAAGGCAGTATACAGCGCGTCACGCTTTTGGAACGGACAGGTGCGCTCGGAGTCATCGGCCCCTGATGTGCAACATATTTGTTAATTTGTTTAAAAGAGTTGCCAAACCTGCGCTGTTGATCGCCTCCGTCCTGGATCTGCGTCATAAACTCAACAAATAGGCTATAGTTCTGATAATTTAGTGTACAACTAACAAACTAACTTTTTTTCCATTTTGAAAATTACAGTTATAAATAGTTCTTATATAATATACATTTTTACAATAACCGCGAGTGAGACGGAGGAAAGAAGTCATAATCATAAGACATAATGTTTAAACTAATGGCTTATGTTAAAATGTTGACAGGGGTTTTGAAATATTATACCAACAGCGGAGCATTAATTAAATGCATATTTAATGCGATCGATTCGAGGTAGCCTGATATTTTTATTTGATGGAAGAAAAGAACATGATTAGACAAACAGCATATGCCGCTTCTTAAAAAGGATTCAGTCAGTGTTTTCGTTTTGTAATCAAAATTTTTCATTTAAATGAAAAATATCCAGGTCAGGACTATCTATTTTATTCTTTTTATTTAGTTTATTCTATTAGTTTAGTTTATTTATTTCTATGCTGTTGGAAACACTGCAGGTGCGTGAAGATGCTCTGTTATGTTCTGTATATGCTTTGATTTGTTCTGTAAACAAATTAGTATTTTAAAATGCAATATTTAATATGTCAGACACAAAATAGACACGTCAATTATTATTTTTTTCAATAAATAATAAATTAATATGAATCCGATCAGTTAACGCTCCAGTTTGTGTTTTGGCGTTGACGCATTAGCTGAGTTTTTTTAAGCACTTCACCTCAGATGTTATTCGTTCTTCTATTATATTTAGAAAATAACTGACCAGCAAAACTTATTTAACTATAGACAAACTATATGAAATTCGTTTTCAAAATATATTTTTTTCAAGCAAAAATATAGCTTATGAATTATATATATTTTTTGAGCACTACTCAACTGTACGGTGGAGGATTTTCGGTCAGTGGAAAGTGAGGATTTAATTAATGCTTCACTAATGGTTGTGGCATATCACAATCTTCTGACATATATTTGCAATTTTTTAAGATGCCATCATTTGAAAGATTATGTCTTGAGCGTCTGATTTTTCCTGGGTGCTGATGTGCTTTTATTACATTTACATTTCAAAGAAATATATAAAAAAGGAAACGAATTATGTCATAATAAATGTCCTTAAATAATGTAGCCTTTGACAGTAAGCATATGTGTTTGTTGTGATGATGCGGGGGAAGGAGTCGGGCAGTGCTGGATTTGTGCGTACCGCAGGCCCCGACTTACATGTTGTGCATTGTGCATAACCAATTAGCTCATCATTTGAAGTTGTCACTAGCCTATATGAAAAGTTGACCAGACCTTTCCTCTTTCATTTTTCACAGTTTCACGTGGTTAGAAATCTCTATAGGCAAGGCTTTATTGGCGCTTCCAGACCGCAGAAACCGGCAAATCCACCTACTCACGCACTAATTTAATTGATAACCCTGTAAACTTGAATTCGCAGGCCGATTATCTTTAATCTCGAAAGGCATTTTTAAGTGTCCTAACTTAACTGCTGTTGCATAATGCGGTGTTTCTTTTCACAACTGTTAAAGTGCGCATTAGCGATGTCAAATGAAAGCAAACATTGAAAAGGGTTCTCTGTTTTGTTTTTAGATTAATTTTAATAGGCTATTATTAATAATACTAATTATAATAAATTAAAGTATTATTTATAGTGTAGACTGCTGTAGGAAGGTACAGTGTCCAACTAAACATTTGTATTATATCCCCTAACTGAAAAACCAAATGACTGGCAGCTGCGTTTCTTCTGCGTTTTTTTACTTTTAGAGCTCAAGAGAGTTATATTTAAAGAATTAGTTAACCAAAACATCTAATGAATTAGGCTGCTGGCCTTCACATCATCCACTAGTCCAGATTCTCCTGAGTTTAAAGTGCCCCTCTGCCGCGCGTGCTCGTTTTAAAGGCTATATACGGGCGCACCCTGACCTGACGCGGGGACCAGATCCCTCGACTATTGCTTTAAATTCACAATTTTGCTATATTATAAATAAACACATTGCTAAATGTGTGTTCTGAAGGTTATAATGACGGGAGTGTTATTAATAATGACAGAAAGAATTTTCAGTATTGAGTGAATAATCCTTTATGAAAACTGGGGGGGCACAAATTCTTTCTGAGGGGGCAATGCCCCCCTTTGCCCCCCCGTAGCGCCGGGCCTGCGCGCAAATGAAGCGGTGCGAGTTGTTTTTCGCGATTGATGTGCGTATCGCGTTTCGCGCAAATAGTTCGCGTTCGAAAATCTGAACTTCAGCGGACATCCGTGCTACGTTAACCAATCAGGAGCTTGCTCTTGTGGGGGTGTGATTATGGTGTAGCACCTGTTGTTGGTGTCCTGGGGAAAAATCCTCCTGCAGACACCGACAACAGTTCATCAAACTGGGCTTGGCTCAGTCAGAAGCATTGCTGAAAGCTTCCATCATCCAGGTTAAGTTTCTGGAGTAAAATTTTTTTTTTTTTTTTTTAAATGCACTGCACTTAACATTTTACTATTGCATAAACACACACATATATATATATATATAAGTCCTAAATCAATACAGAAAAGCAATCTGTAAAAAGCCACACATCTCCTGAGTATATGCTTTGAACTTGATGCTAATATTATGCAAAAAAATTAAAATAAAAAAATTCTGGAATTATTTTTCTGAGACAATGTCTTGTAATTTTCTCCTGCTTCTTGTTTGTGGATTGAGGTTTCTAACAACTATTTTAGTCTTTTCGCCTACCACTTTTTTCAGTTGTAAAATAATTGGCAGAAACATATAGTATGAATGATTTATCATTAGAATCCTGAAAAGCCAAAGGAAAATGAATAAATGAACAATGACAGAACTAATATTTGACTAAATATTCTTCAAGACACTAGTATTCAGCTTAAAGTGACATTTAAAGGCTTAACTAGATTAATTAGGGTAAAGTTAAGGCTCGTACACACCGGGACGCTTTTCGTTTGCGTTTATCGTCTGCGTTTTTCGAGACGTTTTTCAGCATTCAAGCCCAAGCGATTTTCTCTGGCGTCGAGCAGAAGAGCATGCAAAATCACTCCTTGACGTTAGATGGTGCACGAGGTGGCGCCAAGCTTCTGACACCCGCTTGTTACACAGAAGAAGAAGAGAGAAAGTTGACACGCTTGTTGTTGCGATCGGCAAAGCATGGATGGTTCAAGTAGCAGCTCTAGCGATGAAGAAATGATTATTGTTCACCAGTGCAGTAAGCAGCTCCACGTTCATATCGCCTCTGGGCATCTGCGCTCGCACTTTTTTGCGCTTGAGCGCCTCCAAGCGGTGTTTACTGTAACTTCAGCAGCTCCGTACACGTGAACAAAAGTGCCGATCTGATTGGTGGAGAAGGTTTTGACGCGGGGCGTCAAAACAAAAAAACGAGCATGAGGCGTTTCTTTTAAAAGGACGCTTTTACGTCTGCCATTTTGCGCGTTGGTGTGCACGATCACATTGGCGCCCTTTATTTAGTCTCGAGGCGTCAAACGCCGACCGAAAAAATGTCTAGGTGTGCACGGGCCTTTAGGGTAATTAGGCAAGTCATTGTATAACAGTGGTTTGTTCTGGAGACAATCCAAAACTAATATTCCTAAAAGGGGCTAATTATATTGACCTTAAAATTGGTTTTAAATAAAAATAAACTTTGATTCTAGCCAAAATGAAACAAAAATAGCTTTATATATATACAAGTGTCGCCTAATAGTCTTTTCTTTATCAGTGGCTCCCGGCCAGACTGGAGAGCGAGAGAGAATAGGCTGGGGTTTTTGACTGAGTTTTAAAGCTGCAGATAGTGAGCTGTGTCCATGTGAGAGTTCAGGACAGGCTCGGAGAGAAAGAAAGAAAGAAAGAAAGAAAGAAAGGCCCTTTTCTCTTCTTGTCTAGAAACGGCATCTTCCACAGGAAATGAACACAAGCTTTGACTGAATCAGCTGCTGCTCAGGCCCACTCTCTGCTTTTCAGCTCTCACAAGAGGATACAAGAGCGCTTTCCAAAACTAGAGAGCCTCCACGCTGACTGCTGCCTCATACGCTGTCAAAAATATCTGTAAATTAGCAGTTTTCCGTATTGTGATTCATGTTTTTATTCTTCCCTGTGTATTTATGCTTTTGAATTGCATTATGGGAACTTTATCTTTCTTCCAATGAGTTTTAACCTTGAAAAGATAGCCGGCTAGCTCTCTGCGACTCTCACATGGCTGCTCCCCTGGAAGGGAGACCACATGGGAAAGCTAGGTTGCTGCCGGAAGTGTTGCTAGTGAGACCAGCAGGGGGCACTCAACCTGCGGTCTGTGTGGGTCCTAACGCCCCAGTATATTGATAGGGACTCTATAATGCTCACTGAGACACTAAAACTGATGTCCTAACTCTCTGTGGTCGTTAAAAATCCTAGGATGTTCTTCGAAAAAGAGTAAGGGTTCAATCCTATGCAAATTTACTCACTGGCCTCTGTCCATCACAGCGTCCTAACCATCCCCATAATATAAATGGCTTTTTCACTATATCCCCTCTCCACCAATCAGCTGGTGTGCGGTCTGAAGCAATATGGCTGTCATCGCACTATCCAGGTGGATGCTGCACTCTGGTGGTAGACGAAGAGATTCCCACAAAAATGTGTAAAGGACTTCAAGTGTCCAGAAAAACACTATATAAATGTAAGGAATGGTTAGTAGTATTGTTATTATTATTATAATTATTAGTTTGAAAAAGTTAACAAATGTAATAGTTTAAAGTATGGCTGCACGATACCGAAATAAAAAATACTTTGCCACAGTCATTTTTCAAAATAAAAGATTGTTCAGACTGAGATAATAAATAAAATGGAAATAATTGAATTGATTTATTGCGCAGCCTAGTACCAACTGATCCACGGACCGGTACCGGTCTGCAGCCAGGTGGTTGAGAACCTCTGTGCTAAATGACTAAATGTAAATGTAATAAACAGGACCAGAGATCAACATCCAATAACGCAATACACAACCGTTAATAACCACAAAACGCTGCATTACAAACTCCTCTCACAAGCGGTGAATCGCAAATTGAAAGGTGCAGTACGTCTGACAACCAGTGGTTGAACTAGGTATTGTACTCCTAGATCAAAACAAATGCAAGCACAGGTTGCCAGATTGAGGACAGGAGCGAGTGATTTAAACTGTGCTCTAAATAAAAGCAATGGCACCCGATAGAAGGAATATTCTCCATATTAAAAGGAGTTTTTGTCCTAACCAACACCTCACATTGAAATATTAGAAACTGCTTCTCACGGCTGAACAACAGAAAACTGACAATGATCAGCTCAGGTGCACCTCCTGTACTTTACTCAGTGCTAAATGCTAACAATGTGAGTTTGAATGCCATTTACCATGACATTTATTACCATACTGCTGAACGCAGCAGCAGATAGTTCACCTCAGATCTGGAAAATAAAACAAATGGTCTGAAACTGAACTATAGAAGTAAACACATATGAGTGATTCAGCATCTACATTTAATAATGTTAAAGAGGGTTAATAAGTATTAAATAGATTATAAACCTGACTATTTCACTGGAGTGCAGTAAGTGCACTATTCTCTGCTTCTAAATGGCTGTATTTAAATTTATGTCTTGTTTTGTCTGGTGCAAACAGCAAAATTGCTCATCACAGTGTATTTTGTCACAAAGTGTGTTGTTAGGACACACGATTACAATGTAACCTACTCACTTTATGTTTACGCTTGTAATATTTATAGCATTTGCTAGTTAATAACCTCGTGTGGAACTGAATCTGTCTCATTTCAGAGTCTGCTACTGTCCACCGAAGGTCGCATTTCAGTCACGGACGCATGCTTTCAGAGCCTTTCTGACTGAATGAATAAAATACACTGTTTTCCACCAAGGCAACCGAGAGAAAATATAATTGAAATATAATTGGCTAAACTGGCAGTGGGCGGGTTAAAATGACCAAAACAAAGACAGCGTTTCAGCACGGAAAACGCATTTTCAAAGCAGAATATCTGACTTCAGCATTGTTTTTCTTATCTCAGCATGTTTTTGAAATATCTGCTAACATATTATGGTAGTTTTATGCTTTAGAAGAGTCACCTTACTTACAGCACCTTTAATGCAAATGTGACATAATACATACTTAAACACATATAAATGTTCACACGTTTTTAAATATTAAAAAACGTTCAAGGATTTAAGCTGCCGATATGCGTTAAACACGTCATTGCAGTCTTGTTAAAAGCCTCCATCACCTCTGTCTTTCTGTGCGAGCGTTCCTGTGCTGGCCGCAATCCAGGATCTGTAATAAAGTGCTAAGCAGAAGACAGGAAATACTGGAGAAGTCGAACAATGTTATGACAATACTTATAACTTCTACAGTCGGGGCCCAGCTGCACATCTGCACAGCATCAGGCTCTCGCTGGCCCAGACAAGAGGAAACCATTTCTACTCCTGGCATCCAGCGCCTCCAAACAGATGTTATCACTTTACCAATAGCCTTGTTGTGTTGTCTTTTTTTACTTTAACACAGCACAAAGAAAAAAAAACACGACACAAAATGGCTATTTTTCACAAGAGGAAATGGGAGTTGTTGGCGTTAGGGAGGGCGGCATGGAGAAAGAGCATGATAGATTAATAATAGTTAGCGTAATTGATTTAGCATGAAGGAATCCGCGGTGATCTCTAGAGGCGAGGTGAGCCGCACCGCCGCACAGGAAGACGAGCCGCTAACAGAACATGCTAAGACTCAACAGCCTGTGAAATTAGCCCGGCTGAACTACAGGTCTCATCTGTGTGTGAGCAAGATATCGCAGTTTCTTGACCGTCAATATCAACTTAAATGTCATTAATAGGATGGAGTTTGTCTTTCTGTCTATCCTCGTATGGCTTGTGTTCATGTAAAAGCTTACATTTCTACTTGAAATAATGTGCCAGCAAGGTGTCATGCGGCGATAATACGCTGTTTCTTGACTGTAACCTAATGTCACGCCTATTTTTATGCACATTTTCACATTTTTTTCCACATCTTTGTGTTTCCATCAACTGTTTTATTATGCGTTTATCCAAAATGTGCATAAAAACATGAGTATAACTGGGTTGGATGAACTTTTTTATTCTATAAGAAAAAATGTGCATGAACTATGATGGAAACACTTTTACCGAATAAACTCCAGCTTGCGTGTTTAAAAAAGTCACGCGACTGTGTTATAAGAGATCCTTTGATGATGAAAAAGTGTGTGAATGGACAATCCAGCAGGCTGAGTATGGTTGTTGTACATGAAATGGCTTCCATTTCTACTTGAAATAATAACGTGCCAGCAAGATATCACCACTTCTTGACCTCAAACTTAAGTCACTATGTTTTCATCCACCTATTTTTATGTGCTTTTTAGAGATACGCATGAAAAACGTTTGCTGGAAACGCCAAGATGAGAATAAAGTTTGAAAATAAGCATTAAAATTGTATGTAAATTACTGGATAGGATAAACTTTTTATTTGATAAGAAAAACTGCACACAAACTACAATGGAAACACTTTTACCGAACAATTTTCACGATTATGCGATTGTGTTATAAGAGATCATGTGATGATGAAAAAGTGTGTGAATGGACAAACCAGTAGGCTGAGCACATTGTAAAACATCTAAAAATGTTGTTCAGTCTATTCTAAGATGCCTTTACTGTTTCAGTATTAGTGTTATTATATAACTTCGCTAGCTGGGCTCCGTAACACTCACCACGCAAAACCTTACTCCCATCACGGACGAGCCCCCACGTGTGTAACCCACCGGTCCTACTGCACCCAACCCAATCTGAGCTGTGATTGAACCGGCAATTATCTGAATGGGAGTCGATTGCTCTAACAATAAGGCTAAAGACCATGGCCTCTAGCGTCTGTGGCTAGAGCACCTTTTGAGGTCAGAGGAGTGAGGTTTACCTGCATAGCACTTCGCTAGCTGGCCTCGACTACACTGAGCCCCCTAAACCTCACTCCCATCTCAGACGAGTTCCCACATGTAACCAACCGGTCCTACTGCACCCAAGTCGCTCTGAGCTGCATAGTCGTTTAACTGCATAGCACTTCGCTAGCTGGCCTCCATTACAGAAACAGGTCACACTTTATTTTGATGGTTCGTGTGTTGAATTTAAGTCACATTGCAACTAATTCTCATTAGATAATAAGTAGACTGTTAGGTTGGGGTTAGTGTTAGTTGACATGTACTTGCAAAGTTTCTTATAGTCAGTTAAATGTCTGTTGAATGTCAGTATCAACAGATATTAAGTAGACAGTCTACTAATACTCAAATGGACCATCGAAATAAAGTGTTACCCAGAAATAGCTAGCATCAACTGAAACGTCATTTATAGGATAAGGCTTTCTGTCAAACTGTCTATCCTCGTTTGGCTTGCGTTCGTGCTTACATTTCTACTTGAAACAATCAGGAACGGCGGAGCCAAAAGCCACAGCACAACAGAGACTTGAAATGTGGGAAAAAAAAGAATAAATAAATGAAAACTGCCTAGAACTGCAGGCGATTGCAGGTGTAAACGCCGCTTGATGGTTTGCTCGTGTCCCATGTGAACAATGCAGGCTTCCAACTTTTAGCAAGTCTTTGGAAGCAAAGTTAATTGTTTGCAATTTGACAGTGAAACACAGAAGTGTGGTGTAGTTGTGTGCTTTTCTCATAATAAAAAAGGATGAAATCAGCCTGGCTGTTGTCCTACGTGATAATGAGTTTTTCTTAGCATAGCATGCCTAATCACAATTGACACCATGAGCAAATCTAGTGTTGAATCTTTTTTTTTTTTGGAATAGCACTTCTTTGACTCCCCACGCAACAGTAGATCTGCTCCAAATACCAGTTTCATCACAACACATATCCCTGTCATTTCCCCTTCATCTTTTATTTACCATTAAATACAGATTAAACACGCATTCACTGGAGATTCAGAGTCGTTCTCACTGCGCCGGCTCTACTTCAACTGATCCGCTGAATCTAAATTATTCATTTAAACCACAGCTTTGGCTTGTCAGGATTGACACAGCTTACATTTCTGACCTTCATATACAAAAGCAGCTCCACCGCTGGTGTCCGCTAGCTATAAAAGTGGTCATCTGAGAAGGATTTCAGACCAGTCTCTTCTCCTTCATCTTGGTAAAACACAAACCCGAGTGAAAGACTGTAAACGAAATACACTCTTTGGAGAATCAAACTTGGATTGTGGGATCAATGAGAAACGTGTGCATCTGAATGCTGATGGACGTCGGCTACCGTGTTGTCGTCCTTAATTCGCTCCGTCGTTGGGAATACGGCTTATTATTCGCATTTTCTCCCATTTTAAAATTATAATCCGCCTTTTTCCACAGAGGCCAGGCCGAAAGAGGGCAGATTTCACACACATGCCGAGCATAACGGTTTTACTCGGACGGCAGGTTTTACGGCTCAATTTGAGAACAAGTGTTTCATTAGTAGAAAACAAAAAGCAGACAGACTCCCTCAGTTTAGGAGGAACGGCAGCCAAATCAAAAATTGGGGTTAAGGAAGTTCTGCGTAGCCATCCAACAGAGTACAAACAAGAAAAAGAGAGAGGGAAATGAGGAGAGATGGAGAGAGCGATAGAACAAGCTACTTTTAACCAAAACACCCAACACCAAAAGCTTTTTAGGCTTTTGCATAGTTTAGTCTATACTTAGCCACACTTCTGTAGAACAACTGATACATAAAAGGACTCTGTGGGTGTCGATTACATGCACTTTAACAGACAAAATAGCAACACTATACTGAAAAAAATCTGATTTTAAGATGTGGTGCTCACCCTAAAATATCCCAAAAGCTGGAATCTCAAACACTTTAATTTTGGGTTAACAAAAAAAGTCACACAATGAACAACACTCGCTTGGAGTGCATTAAATATATATTTATTTTTATTGTACTTAAGCATTATCATAGATTATTTTGTAAATAATATAATATAATATAATATAATATAATATAATATAATATAATATAATATAATATAATATAATATA
>CAIGQQ010002327.1:2864076-2876641 GCA_903798035.1 Danio albolineatus | reverse complement strand
CGAGACCACCACTGCTTTCATTACCCTCAGCTGACTACACACACACTCTCTCTCTCTCTCACACACACACACACACTCTCTTTCAGGCAGACAAACATACACTCTCGCACACACACACACACTCATACACAAACACACACACTCACTCTATCAAAGGTCCTCACACACACAACCACATACATAAACTTTCACACATACAATCAGACTCTGTCACACAAACACACACACACACAAAACTTTCACACACACAAACACTACTTCTCACACAAAAAGACAAATACTCTCACAAACACACACTTTCACAAAGACAAACACACACGTTCACACAAACACACTCTCTCTAACACACAAACATACACACACATAATCACTCTCTCACAAACACACATGTAGATGTGCACACATCCACACACTCTTTTACACACACACACTTGCAAAATCAATCTCTCACACACACACAAACACACACTCACACACAATTTTGTTTACACACACACACACTATCTTTCACACACTTTCCCAAATGCAAAGATACACAAAGATGCACCCCCCACCCCCCACACACAAAATCTCTTTCAAACACCACTCTTTTACACACACATACACAAATATACAAACCCACACACACAATTACACTTCTCTCACACACACAAATGCACTCTTAAACACACACGCACTCTTAAACACACACAAACACTTTTTTTTTACACACAAACACACACACACTCTCACACAATAACATGCACTCTTAAACACACACACACACAAATATACAAACACACGCACAAACACAATTACACTTCTCTCACACACTCTCTCACACACACACATGCACTCTTAAACACACACAAACACTTTCTTTTACACACAAACACACACTTTCTCTTACACACACACACTCTCACACAATAACATGCACTCTTAAACACACACACACACAAATATACAAACACGCGCACAAACACAATTACACTTCTCTCACACACTCTCTCACACACACACATGCACTCTTAAACACACACGCACTCTTAAACACACACAAACACTTTCTTTTACAAACAAACACACACTTTCTCTTACACACACACACACACACACACTCTCACACACACACATACTCTTAAACACACACACACACACACACACAAATATACAAACACACGCACAAAACACAATTACACTTCTCTCACACACTCTCATGCACTCTTAAACACACACACTTTCTTTTACACACAAACACACACTTTCTCTTACACACACACACACACACTCACACAATAACATGCACTTTTAAACACACACACACACACACACACACACACAAACATACAAACACACACACAAACACAATTACACTTCTCTCACACACACACATGCACTCTTAAATACACATGCACTCAAACACAAACACTCTTTTACACACAAACACACACTCTTTTACACACACACACACACACACACACACACAAACATGCACTCTTAAACACACACACACACACACACACACACAAACAAAATCTCTTACACACACTCTCTTTTACACACACAAACATTTTTTTTTACACACAAACACACATTCTCTCTCTCTCTCTCTCTCTCTCTCTCTCTCTCTCTCTCTCTCACACACACACACACACACACCTCTGCAGTGATCTCCACACATTCGCTCTGGCTAATCTGCGTCCAATTAACAGAGCAACATCTTACTGGGCTTGTCTGTTTATTTCTGGCTTTCTTCCTCTCCGTGTGTATCGCTCCGTCTCTCTCTCTTTCCACCCGCTCTCTCTCTTTCCCTCTGACCGCAACTGTCACACACAACATTAACTTACAGCCATATTTTAGCAGTACAGAAACGCAGCCTTTAGTCATGAAGCCTGAACGTGATTGATACCAGACGAGGCGAGCTGTTGAAAACACTGTTTACATTCCCTTAAGAAATCAGATGAGGCCTTTCTGGAGGTGTTTCAACTCACTCACTGCGCTGTCACAATGGAAATGCCCACTACATCACATCCACAGATAAACGCAGTGTACACCTACCACATACACCACCTGACAGTAGTCTTGTCGCCTCTCCAAGTGTTAGGAACAGCAAATAATACCTCGACTTCTAGTTGATCATTTGGTATCAAAAGTGGCTTATATGAAAGGCAAAGGCCTCTAGATTACACGGATTTTACCACAGTAAAATATGATCATGTCTTGATTTGTACTGATTTAATGAGGACAGTGCGGTCTGACTCTGCTTAGACTAAAGACTCGTCACTGAACAGAAATAATGTCCAGTTTAGAATATAAAGCCATGCTGCAGTGGAAACAGAAGGAATATTATGGATGACTCCCATGAGCTTGGAGGACTGCATCCACACATCTCTGCAATGACTCAAAAAACTTAAAGTCATCTGGAATGGCAAAGAAAGCATTCTTGCAGGACTCCCAGAGTTCATCAAGATCCTTTGGATTCATCTTAAACACCTCCTCCTTCATCTTACCCAAAACATGCTCAATAATGTTCATGTCTGGTGACTGGTCTGGCCAATCCACCAATCCCAAATCTTTGCTTTCAGGAACTTTGATGTGGGGACTGAAGTATGAGAAGGATACAGAATACAGATACTACTACTACTACTATTATAATAATAATAATTATTATTATTATATTGACAAATAACCTTTCTATTAAAGATACACATTTTCAATTTACTATAACCTCCTATGTGAAGCTGCTTTGACACAATCCACATTGTAAAAGCGCTATACAAATAAAGGTGAATTGAATTGAATTGAATTAATGGTAGTTTAAGTGTATAGTGTGTGCTTGAGTGTGTAGAGTGTTTGAGTTGTTGGACTGCTATAAGTAGCAATGTTTTATTATTGTTTTAGACTGTTACGGTGCATTACAGATACTATTATTATTATTCATTCATTTTCTTTTCGGCTTTGTCTGTTTATTAATCTGGGGTCGCCACAGCGGAATGAACCTCCAACTTATCCAGCATATGTTTTATGCAGCGGATTCCCTTCCAGCTGCAACCCATCTCTGGGAAGATTATTATTATTATTATTATTATTATTATTATTATTATTATTATTATTATTTTGACAAATCATCTTGCTATTAAAGGTTCACATGCAATTAATGCAAAAAGGTGCATTTTAGTAACTATAAATAATAATTCACAGCCATTTAGGGTAAATTACATGTGTGTTTTTTTTTCTCGAGTAGTTGGAGTGTAACACACAAACTTAAATTAACTAAAACAAAAAAGCAAACAAGTAAATACAGTGATTTAACTATTAAATGTTTAGAACTTAACAGGGAATGTCTGGTAGTATCTATCTATCATCTATCAATCCATCCATCTATCCATCCATCCATTCATCCAATGTGTCATATCTTTACTACTAGTTATAGCACTAAATAATGTTTTGTATTTTGGATATTTATAGAAATGTTACTGTTCAAAAACAAACTTTGATTTTATTTAAAAGTTTAAAATGTTAACATGAAAGATCATTCAAGTCAGTGTGTGGCTTTCATAGATAAACAATACCTTGATTTATGGTTTTATATAATTATAATAAAATATACCTGACAGTTTTATCCAATTAATTTAAAAAAAATAATAATAATCCCCAACTAATCAATTATAATTTCCCAGAGATGAGTTGCAGCTGGAAGGGCATCCGCTGTGTAAAACATATGCTGGATAAGTTGGCGGTTCAGTCCGCTGTGGCGACCCCTGATTAATAAAGGGACTAAGCCGAAAAGAAAATGAATGAATGAATGAATAAATCAATTATAAGTTGCAGTCCTAGTGAATAGAATATATTACTTAGTCTGTTTGTGATGTGGTCCGTAATTTAATATACTACTAAATAAATCTGCCATCAAAGGGTCAGTGTACTATATTTTAGGAAATAAATAAATAAATTTTTAAGCTGAAATTAAATACTAAACAGCTTTAAAAAAAAAAGAAGCATTTAATAATAACAGAATTAATTTAAAAACAGAGCCAAACTTAAAGCACAATAAAGCACTGCCTAATAAAAAAAGAAGCAATTTGGTTTAACGTCCCCCTGTTGTGCTGAAAACACTGACTTTAATACCGAGGTTGATCATTTTTATGTACCATTACACCCCTAGTGTGTCGAGAGGGAAAAGCAAGTGTGTACAAACAAACTTGCAAGCTCTGCAGACCCAGAATACAGATTCAGAAGCGAGTAGAAAACACAGTAACAGACCCAGCGGTGCATCAGTACACGGCGAGCCATCATTCAGCAGATCTCCTACACTGTCTCTGCGGATCGTTCTAGACCTGAATCTCAACCTGGAGGAGCTTCATCATATTCTGTCCTCATGCTGACCTGTGCTCCGCGAGCTCCTGAATCTGAGCTGCTGGAGGACGTTCGCTGTGCCTGGAGAACAGTGGGCATACGCCACATCACAGATACTGAAGAAACACCACAGAACGGAGACAGCCTGATGATTTGAGAAGTATGGTGAACGGAACAAAAATGCTGACGTTAGTGTTCACAGCTATGAGGAAAGAGCAATGTGAGGGCTTGAACGTGCAGAACATTTAAATGTACAACTCAATGGCAGCTACTAATAAGACCTTGTGGATACAAGACCATCGCCTGAGGTGCTGGAATATACATGATGTTCAGAGGAATATGTAAATATGTGCTTGATCTTTCCTCTCAATGAGAAAATAAACACTTTAGAGAGTGTCTGATCTGTGTGTGTGTGTTCACTCTAATACTCTAGCTCAATGTTTCTCAACTGGTGGGTCGCGACCCAAAAGTGGGTCGCAGGAACATTTTCAGTGGGTCACGGAGTGTGAGGTCAAAAAAAAGAAACAAACTTGTTTTGCGTATACCGGACTTTTATTTTGAAATGCGCGCACGACAACCGATCCTTTTGGAAGCGACGTGGAAAGCGTTTTGTTGCCGAGCAACATAGAGAGTCAGCTGGTGGAGCTGTCATGTGATAAGACGCTGAAAAAGAAATTCAGTGAAGTAAGCCTCTCCCAGTTTTCACGATCTGAGAGTGCGATCAAACCCATCCCATTCAGAACTACGTATCTGTATGAAAGTGGCTTCTCTTCCTTGGTGCAGCTTGAGTCAAAGCAAAGGAACAGGTTGTACATAGAGCACGATCTTCGGGTAGCACTGTCTACCATCACTCCTGACTTTGAAACTCTTATCACATCAGTAAAGCACATCCTCAGTTATTTCATTATCTTCCCAGATTACTGTTAAGTGAAACAGATGTTTATAATTGCTGTCATATTAGATGTAAAAATGGTTATGAATGTTTTAATCCCTTTACAATTTGCTGGTTTGTTCTGTTCAACAGGATCAGTGTTCATGTTTTATTAATAGTTCAGTTTTGTTTATGGTAACAACCTTTCCTTACCCTAACCGCTGTTTACAGTGTTTGTCAGTTTTACTTTGTAATATTTCTATAATTTGATACATTTTGTTAAATGTCAGCAATAAAATATTGTTTATTTGTAAGTCTTGCTGATTTTCTCATGATTTTTCTTTCACTACTTGTGTATGCTAACAAATAAATACTAATTAATTATAATTCCTAAAATTATATTACAGTTCCTAAAAATTTGGGTCGCAGCTTGATGACCATGTAAAAATGAGGGTCCCGTGGCCAAACCAGTTGAGAACCACTGCTCTAGCTAATACTCAAATACATTTACAACATGCAATCTGAACAGAAGAAATGATCCAGACAAGAACTCCAAGCCAAACAATGCCTCATTCACACTAGCAGCAACTTTGTAGCTGCCTGTTGCTCTGGGTGTCGACTGAAACAGAGAACGTCTACAGCAGGGTTCTCAATGTTTACATTTAAAGGTCCAAATCTGAATTTGTATTAAGGTCAAAGGTCTAGATCAGTTGATATTACATAACTTGGTTTTAATAAACACCCATAACATGCATCACACGTCAAAAATATTGATTTGTCTTTAAATAAAGTGGCATTTGCATTTAAAACACATTAAAAACAACACAAATGTGGCAAAACCACTAAAATAAGGGTACAAAACACAATAAAAAGGTAGGCCAATAGTATCTGGATTAGGCATGGGCCGGTATAAGATTCAGACCATATGATAACCTTGGATAAAAATATCACAGTTTCACGGTATTGTGTTCACTGCTCTAAGATATACTCTTTTTAAGTGTCTGGGTAACTAAAAATACTTTATTTTCAGAAACATTTATAGTATTTTGGGACAGTAAACACGTCAGGCTGAATAATTCAAATGAATCTTTGACTTCTGCTGTCTTTGATAGTTTCAAAACCACAGATTTCTTTACAATTTAAGGCGGTATCTTTGGTTATCTTTTCTGCTGGATTTACTTTTGTCCTTAAAAAAATGTAAATAAAAAGTCTTGCACATACCTTAGGAACTCTACCCTAACCCTAACAGAAAATTTTGGCGGTTTTAAAACCTTGACTTTTCCAAACCGCAGTATACCTTGAAAACGGTTATCGTCCCATGCCTAACCTGGAAGCAGCTATCATGATGCAAGCTGAGACTGCATATCTCAGAGATACAACGCCAGACACTATGCACTCAATGGAGCTAGTGACATCACTGTGAGGGGTGGGGTTAAGTGTGCGCATTAAGTAGCATTGCATGCAGCCCAGATTCCAAATGCACCAAGTCTGCATCCAGACCTCTCTTCAAAAAAGCTGAAAAATACAAAAGGTGTGTAATGAAAACTTTAGGTGTTGTAGTTCTGCGGTCCTTACATCTGTCTTTTGTGAATACTGACATTTAAAATGAGGGTGCCACGGTGGTGTAGTGAGTAGCACGTTCGCCTCACAGCAAGAAGGTCGCTGGTATGAGCCTCGGCTGGGTCAGTTGGCATTTCTGTGTGGAGTTTGCATGTTCTCCCCGTGGTTGCGTGGGTTTCCTCCGGGTGCTCCGGTTTCCCCCCCCAAGTCCAAAGACATGTGGTAAATTGGGTAGGCTAAATTGTCCGTAGTGTATAAGTGTGAATGAGTGTGTATGGATGTTTCCCAGACATGGGTTGCAGCTGGAAGGGCATCCGCTGCGTAAAACATGCTGGATAAGTTGGCGGTTCATTCCGCTGTGGCAACCCCAGATTAATAAAGGGACTAAGCCGACAAGAAAATGAATGAATGAATGACAAGTGTTGTTTCACATTTCCACTCTTTACAACTACAACTGTCTCATTACAAATCAAGCAGAATGGCTTTGTTTTGGCCTGTGGCAAAATAAACGCATATTTATCTGTTTATTTAACTGTGAACTGTCTATTTTCATCAGCAAGTTCTCTTTTCCGTGAGACCAACATCTCCGTCCATTTAAACAATCGCTTTACTTCAGAGCGTTAAAGCAGGCACGTGCACAGTTAGCCCACTCGATCACGTGAAGCCTCGTATAATCCCTGGATGTCATGACAACAGAGTCTTGTCATGAAAACTGAGTATTTTGCTTTCATTTTATTTGCCTTTTAACAAGGAGACAGTTGATTTTCAAGATTTAAGTATTTATCATTGAAGGAAATCCACAATATGAACTCTTTACACATGGTCTTGCAATATGAAATGGAGTCGAGTCCGGACTGAATACCCTCGCAGTCCATATCCGCACTGGAATCTAGACTTTGAGAAGCCTACTGGTCTACAGCATGGAGAATACAACTGACCTCTGCAGAAGCTGAGAGAGGATCCCGTGAGAACTACTGATGCTCGTATTGGCTGTCGCTCAAGAAAGTCGCTCTTCATTTGCATAAAGTCAAAGGATTCTCAACTATGTCGCACTGCTTGAAACGACCACCTTGTCGACAAAACTCAATGTAGCTCGCATAGACAGAGGTCGCCGGAAGTCTCACGCTCTCAAATGAACGATCATTTGCCGCCACTAATCCCTCGTAGTGTGAATGCAGCTTAAGGCCACGCCCACTGCATTAAAACCACGCCCACCTATTACATACTCACCACCAGAGACCAATGGGATTCTAAAGGTGTTTATCAGCTGAAACTGACTTTTCCAGAATGCTGCGAATACTGAATCAATGAAAGTGTTCTTTAATTTTATTTGAAGCTTAAAGGGCTTTAATTACACATATTACAATATTAGTATCACTCATATCTAGGGCCAGACGGAATCTGCGGACATTTTTTGCTATTTCTGCGGAGTATTTTGTTAAAAATCTGCGGATTTATGCGAAATAATTTTGAGAGTGTCATAACTAAAATTTTAATATATAAAATAAAAAGTAATACCTTTTTAACTTTTATTCAATGTTTACAATGCAAATCTAATTAGATCCACTTTATTTGGTAAACAAAGCAAGTCTCTCTTATAAAATATCTACTAAAACACCGAAAATAGTACTTTACAAGCTGTATTATAAATAAATCACATGAATATTTTTATATTAGTCAATATTATTACTGAAATTAATCTGAAAACTGAATAAATATACATTTACACACATTTACTCGAGTAAATAAACAGAATCAATCATGGGCTAAAAATCTGTGGAATTCTGCGCGCGCAGATTCCGTGTGGGCCTACTCATATCATATTATGATTAGTCATATGCATATTCATGCAACGACTGAATGGTCCCTTTTGACCTTTCCTGAATTTCTAGGTCGTCTTTTGAATTGTGATTCTGACTGATTTAAATGTGAAGCACTTGGGACTTTAAAGGAAAAAGTTATTCTGTGTCGTAATTAAAATCTATAAAGTAAAAAGTACAGAAGAAACATTAAAATCAGAAGAGTGCTACAATCAAATAAATGAATCACTAAATAGTAAATAAACAGTTGAGCAGCGTACCCTTAGAAAGCTCATTCATAATTGATGCGTTTTGCTGCAGTGCCTAAATTCAGTTTCATATACAATACTGTATTAGCAAACAAACGCATTCATCTGCCAGGCACGCATGAATAATAAATCACATCATACCTTTACTGCTGGAAATAATTGTGTTTGTTAATGATGTAAACCTTTCTTTCTTATTAAACAATGAGTAAGCTTAGTTTTCCAAACATGAGGAAGGAAATCTGGTGTACTGGAGTGACCAGAAACATCAGGATCTCCTGTCTGAAAATCAACCATAATCGGCAGAACTCACCGAGGGTCTTATTTATACATCTATAAATGTGACGTACACACAAAATGGGGTGGAAAATGCGTACGTCACTTCCCATGCAAACATTGGGATTTATAAAAACAAGCTTTAAAGGAAGTTTCAACGCGCAGCTTCAAGTAAACAAAGTCAAATATTTAACTTAAATTGCAATTTATATGGAATTTATGCATGGCAAGTGTTTTTTAGACATAGATAAATTTCAAGTAAAAGAATGCAGTGACTATTTTACATTTCATAAGCTTCCTTTTACCGCATGGATAATGTAATTTAATTCAAATATAGATTGTTAATTAGACTTAAAGAAAAAAAAATCCTTTTGTTTTAAAAAGGGAGTCCTAAAGTGAATTAGTAGACTTGAACCAATTTTTAATCCCTTTAGCTTATTTCTTGTACTGGCGGGGTCACTTTTAGCTTAGCTTAGCATAATGAATTGAATTGGATTAGACCAATAGCATTTCATAAATCAAAACAATTCACAAATCACTCCACCTGATGCAGCGGTTCTAAGACTATTACGGCAGAATATTTTGTTTTATATATTTATATATTATATTTTAATTAATTTAATGATATATTTTATACTAATAATTTGTCGTTTTATTACATGATGTAATTACAGAAGACTCAAACTTTAAATACGAAAATTATCAAAACAAGGCAAGGCAAGGCAAGACAAGGCAAGTTTATTTATAAAGCACATTTCATACACAGTGGCAATTCAAAGTGCTTTACATAAACAAAAATAAAATTTAAAGTATAAGAAAATAAAAACAAATAATAAGTAAAAACAGATAAAAACAGATTAAAATGTGTTAAAAACAGGTTAGAAAAAAATGAAAAAGAAAAGAAAGACACAATAGTGCGATCTGTCGGACGTAGCACAGTGCTCATTCAATAAAGGCACAGCTAAACAGATGTGTTTTTTTACGACATGCTAATGGTCTAATCCGATTCAATTCATTATGCTAAGCTAAGCTAAAAGTGACCTTGCCAGAACAAAAAATTAATAAAAAATTGCTGAATGGATTTTAAAAAATGGTTCAAGTCAACATTTTAACTCGAGACTTTAAAAAAATAAAGCCTTTTTCTAAAAAAAAAAGAGTTGGAGTGTTGCTTTGAGAATTCACTTAGTTTTGTATTAAAGTATTTTTTTTAAAGTGGATTAAACATAAAACAAATAAGCTGTCCCTCTCAAAAACAACAGGAATTGTGTTGTTTTAGCATATATTATATATTATTAGTTTGAACAATTTTTGGAGGGTATTTACACCAGAGTTGAATTGGAGCCCTTTTGTTTGGGGTTTATCACAAGTCTGCCTTCTAAAGTCTCTTCTCCAGCAGAAACGGAGATGACTGAAGAACATCTGTGGGAAGTTTATATATCCAGAAGAGGATTAGGCCAAATTTCTTTTCAGGATTTGCAATCGTTCTCCCTCTTGTGGAGAGAAATCTCTTCTTGGACGTCCTGTCTCCTGTTCTTGAGTATTAAAGTACACATGACATCAAAACTAACCATACTGATTTTGTAAGCTCGTTTTGTGGTGAACAATTCATCCGTGCATGTCATTAAGATAAACAAAAGTTTGCCCTGGTAATCTAAAACTGAAATCTGAAAATGCACTTCCTGTTTGTTTTCAGTTCAATTCTCAGATCTGTCTGATGTATTGGGTGTAGCCACGCCCCCTCCAGCTGTCAGTTTTGACGAGCAGAAATGGTGAGGAGGAGGAGGAGTCTGTTAGGTTGTAATGACTCTCCCCAAACACTTCTCCCCATCTTTCTGAATGAAACGCCTACTTTATCACATCCAATCAGCTCGCAGTAGAAAATAATTAAGCCACGCCCAGTTTTCTCATCTAATATTCCGGTTACTTTTTTTCCCTTTTCAGTTTTCTACTGGTTGATTTGGGTAATCGCTATCGGTGAATGTGTGAATGTGTGTGCATGGATGTTTCCCAAGTGATGGGTTGCAGCTGGAAGGGCATCCGCTGAGTAAAACATATGCTGGATAAGTTGGCGGTTCATTCCGCTGTGGTGACCCCAGATTAATAAAGAGACTAAGCCGAAAATAAAATGAATGAATGCTTCTGGATCTGCCTAGTGAGCGACACTCTTCTAGTGTGGCCTGTTCTGGAGGTGTTTGTGGAGATGAAAGTGCAGCTGGCAGGAGGGCTGATCCTCCTTGTCCACAACAATGAAGCTAAAAATAAAAACGCCGATGACCAGGAGGGGCAGAGCAAAACCGGACTTATTTTTTCCTGCCGGATTTGCCGAGGGTCCCATTAACTGCAGCCTGTCTTAGTAACACACTCTCTGAAGCAACACACTTCTCATGAATTATCAATGACGTATCATAAAAGCAAAACTCTGGAACTTCTATGCAGACAAACAAGAAAGAAGTCAGTGAAACGACAGGAAGTTTTCCTTGAGCAAACAGTCTGCGGTGGTTGCTGAACATCTGCAGCCATGAACAACCTGTTTGTGAAAACACACAAATCCCTAATTAGGCCTCTATAAAAGCCAATATGAACACCACGTTTGCTTTCCAGAGGCGACCCATGCAGCTGTGAAGGAATGCTGAGAATTGTGCGCACATTTGTTCAGGACTGGTTTTTACAAGCTCTCGGAGAACTTCTGTTGGACGCCTCCAATGATGTACAATGCCTGCTGGAAGTGTGGGCTCGTTAACTGTGGCTCCCTGTATTGTGCAAGCAGTTCAGTGCAGATGCGTGGAGCAAACAAGCTTCAACCGCTTGCTGAGCACATGTAATAGATATAAAGATTAACATAGGCAGCACGGTGGCTCAGTGGTTAGCACAGCAAGAAGGTCGCTCGATCGAGTCCCGGCTGGGTCAGTTGGTATTTTTGTGTGGAGTTTGCATGTTCTCCTCATGTT
Source organism: Danio albolineatus (assembly GCA_903798035.1). Taxonomy (NCBI): domain Eukaryota; kingdom Metazoa; phylum Chordata; class Actinopteri; order Cypriniformes; family Danionidae; genus Danio; species Danio albolineatus. Next base: position 2,864,583 of record CAIGQQ010002327.1, on the reverse strand, counting down.
GGTGTGGGTTTCCTCCGGGTGCTCCGGTTTCCCCCACAGTCCAAACACATGTGCTATAGGTGAACTGAATAAACTAAATTGGCCGTAGTGTATGAGTGTGTGAATGAGTGTGTATGGGTGTTTTCCAGTTCTGGGATGCGGCTGGACGGTCATCCACTGTGCAAAACATTCTATCTATCTATTTATTTATTTATTTATTTATTCATTTATGTATGTATATATGCAAGTATGGATGGATGGATCAATGGATGAATTTATTTATTTATTTATTTAATCCTTTCTTTATTCCGTTATTTATGCATTTACGTATGTATGTATGCATTTGTTTGTTTATTTTCTTTATTCCTTTATTTATTTATTTATTTTATTCATTTATTCCTTTATTTATGCATTCATTCCTTTATTTATGTACATATTTATTTGTTTATTCCTTTATTCCCTTTTTCCTGTATTCTCTTATTTATTTATTTATTCTTTCTTTTATTTATTCCTTTATTCCCTTATTCC
>CAIGQQ010002327.1:2828654-2858119 GCA_903798035.1 Danio albolineatus | reverse complement strand
TTAAGTTGACTTACAATACCATTTATAATCGAAATCGCATATCGCAATATTGCCCTCAATAATCGCAATATGACAATTTTCCCAAATCGTGCAGCCCTAATATATATATTCCAAAAGGAAAAGGTTAATTTATTTCTCTAATTTGGCAACCGTCAAATGTCATCTGGGAAAAGGTTTGAATATCCGGTTAGTAATAAAACGATGTGATCCAATTGGGACGACACCACATTCATATACTATACTGTTGCGTGTGTAAGTGCATAACTACATAGTGCATAGTGTTATTTAGGATGCAGTTACACTCTTTTCAACACATCACACACCATTTAATTCTATTTTTGAATACAATTTAGGACGGAGAGTGTGTGAATTGGGATGCAGCACAAGTTTGATGGACGGCTGTGGTGCTATGGAGACGTTGCTGAGCGCCGATGGTAAACAACGCCAGTGTTTTTGCTTTGCTTATCCCGATCACGCTGAGAATCGTCCTGCCAATTGGACTTGTGTTTTCTCTAAACAGTTTGGGTGTGCTGTCATACACCTGGAAGAGCTGTCAAGATTACCTTACAATGCTGTTGCCAAAAGAGTGTGTGAGCAAAGCGTTCGCCCCCTTACAAAGGCGGCTTTTATGGCTCCAACTGAAGCATAGCAGGCACCGTCAGCACTAACGTTATGCCACACTGGCCTCAGATGCCACCTGCACTGAGTAATGTGACCAACGACAGCGCCATGCACAAACACTGCGCAAGTCCTTTTTTAGCAAAGCTCACAGTCGATAACTTATGACACTCAGGTTTATTCTGATGAACACATTTCTTCCATGCAATGAAAGCCTGCTGCCAAAATATGATTAAAGTATTGTTCAATATACCGACTTTTTTGTTTCATGAATGAACGTATAAATGGTTTGATGAAATATTTATATATTCCATTTTTATAAATGATAATTTATCTATTTTTTTAAACAACTGTGTCACATCATATATAGAAAATACAACATGACAATCTCCAAAATATAACTGAATTTTATTCATGAATTAAAAACGATCATCTTAAAATGTGAGATATGTCAATATAAAAAATATTTATACAAAATACTATATATATATATATATATATATATATATATATATATAAATATATAGTGCTTACCACACATAGACTTTACTTGGCCTGTCTGTCCAGGTATATTAACGGGCGCTCAAGTGTATACATATATACATACATACATAAATATATATGCATACATACATACATGTTTTTATTTTACCTGTCAGGGTGCACATGGCTCTTGAATAGCGTTAAAGTAACAGAAATAGTGGATTTTTTATTACATTTTTTTATTTTAACAGTCTTTCTTTTTACTTTAACCCACTTAAAATAAACAGTGTTTAACAGCGTCATAATAAATAAAATTGTTTAAAATGTAATTAGGTTTAGTTTCTTGCATATAGTCAATTATTTTTGTTTCAATCCGGCTACAACCGTAAGCATATTTCAAACCAGTGTGAAGCACATGGAATATACATATTCCATAGTCTGTTGAAATTCTTGATTCTGATTGGCTGGAGGGTGTGCTATATTTTCGTTGAAACGCACAGGTAGTTCCAGTCAGTTTTAATCACAGTTCGAAATAAATGCGCTTCTCCTGAACGTTTACAGTTACTATAGCAACTGGCATGTGCTGCGCATGAAACCGATGAGGGCAAAATTAGGAAAATACTCATCGACTATGCCACATAATCAAGTTTTAAGAGTTTTTTAAGCGAGAATGTAGTTATTTTAAAGTCAAATCGGCAGTTTATGTGAATGGATAGCGCGTCTTTAAAAATGTTGAAAGCTCCAGGCGGTCAGCGGCTCCCCCCGAGCGAAGCTTTATGTTGGACAGAGCATCTCAAGACCCGCCGCTGGATCTAATCTTGTGCATCTCTGTTGTTAAAATTAAATATATATAAAATCTTTGCTGTAAAGACGGTCAGTCTTTGGACATTTAAACCTATTACTTGTTCTCAGGTGTATTTTTTGGCAGATCACAAAGTTTCACAATTAATTTATGAGCATAAATAATGTAATATTACACTGATCCTGCATGTTTGGCTGATTGCTTTTGTTTTAAAGAAGATAAATAAAGCAGAATGTTCTCCTACCTGTCCTGATACGTTCTTTCATTAAGCAGAATGTACCTATATTTAACAGCAGAGATTTCTGAAATAGACTTTGGCTGCTTTAAAGACTCTAGAATACACTTGAAAATTCATATTTAATTGATATGGCACCTTTTATAAGATTTGTATGTTTATTATGAAATGTAAATCGTGGAAATTCTCCTAGAACCAGGAAATCAGAGCACATCACACCTGTCCTCAGGTCTCTTCACTGGCTCCCAGTTACATTCAGAATAGATTTTAAAGTATTATTACTTGTCTATAAATCACTAAATGGCCTAGGACCCCAATACATTACAGATATGCTCACTGAATACAAGCCTAACAGATCACTCAGATCTTTAGGATCACATAAACTAGAAATTCCAAGAGTTCAGTCAAAGCAGGGTGAATCTGCTTTCAGCTATTACGCCCCTCGCTGCTGGAATCAGCTTCCAGAAATGATCAGATGTGCTCCAACATTAGGCACATTCAAATCAAGACTGAAAACACATCTGTTTAGCTGTGCCTTTACTGAATGAGCACTGTGCTACGTCCGACAGATCGCACTATTGTGTCTTTCTTTTCTTTTCATTCTTTTATAACTTGTCTTAACTCATTTTAATCTGTTTTTATCTGTTTTTTTTATTATTTGTTTTTATTTTCTTATACTTAAATTTTATTCCTGTTTATGTAAAGCACTTTGAATTGCCACTGTGTATGAAATGTGCTATATAGATAAACTTGCCTTGCCTTGCCTATACTGTAGGTAGCCCAGATTTTTGTCAAGACAAAGCCAATATACAGATCCTCCCTCGTCAGAGAAGCGCTAGAAAGTAGACAAAAGAAATGTGTGACTGAGAATGTGACTGGAAACACTCTCCAGGTGTGACTGGGAATGTCTTATTTGTCCACCTGTGATCGGACTGATGAAATCGGATCTTAATAATATTAGCAGGTATAAACAGCAAGCACGTGCTCTCTCTATCTCTCTGTCAGCCTCCCCGTCAGCCTGTCACAGCTGATTCAGCGGAGGGACTAGAAAATGTAACATGTAAAAACGGACAAAAATCCGGACAAATATTCGCTGTGCCTCCACGTCGTGCATTAAAATCACGGCAAGCCGTTGATTATCCCTTACACACACACACACACACACACACACACACACACACACACACACACACATATATATATAATAAAATTAAAATTAAAAACATTTCAAAGTATCTTCATCAAAAGCCTATTAAATGAAAGTCTCTACTCCAATGACGTAACCTAAAAATATTCAGGAAAAAATCTAATGTTTCATCATCAATCAGCAAAGCAAATACATTAGTGTAATTAAAAAAAATAGAATCCAGGCTTGTTTAAATCACCTGTATCATGAGTTTATATCTTATAGTCCACACAATAAAATGCAACAGCATCCACCGTGATCTTGTAGACAAATAACATTCAATACTGACAAAAACAGTGGAGGGAATATATATATACTGCATATAAATATATATATATAGTGTGTGTGTGTGTGTGTGTGTGTGTGTGTGTGTGTGTGTTTTATTGACTGAGTTGATTTTTGAGTGAACTATGACTTTAAGCAATGAGGTTTCTTTCATCTCTCAAGCGGCACAGCAGTCACAAAGTGGCCATTTTAAGTCTGACAGTCCGTCTGTCTGCTTGTCTGTCTGTCTGTCTGTGGATAAATCTCTTTGGTAAATAGCTCCGAGGCTTTGCTAAGGAATATAGTGCGGATCAAAGAAGCCATGTCTTCCTGTATAAAAAGCCTAGGCCACAAGCTTGCTTGTTTGTCTAAAACAATTAAGGTCGTTATGGGGGGGGTTCCTGACAAATAGTTCCCAGCTGATAGTGCTTTGGCAAACTCCAGAGGAGGTCGGCGGGGTAGTAAAAAAAGCAGGGGCCCAGACCCTGAGACGGGCTTCGAAATTAATGATCGGTCAGGGTCCGAAGCCCGCCTAATCTTGGCCAATTGCTCCTTAATTACGTAAGGTGCTGCCAATTTGAACTGTCGAGCAAATCAGGATCAGCATGCATTTATCTCCACCCCCCGAATCCTGATTAAGGCTGGTCATTATTCGGACGGATCTCGTGTTCACACATGGAACCAATATGCAGGCCAGATGTTCATTTGCAGTGGGGAAAAAGCGCAACGACTCATCTACACGCAACGGCGGTTTCCCTCAACGCTACGGCTGTCGGCTCACACCCGAGACAGGAGCAGAAGACATGAAAGTGGAGGAGGGAGAGATTGAAGGGGAAAAAGAACGGCTGGTAAATCCACTGTCAGGTCAATGACTTTTGTCGTGCGTAGTTAAAACAGATGTCTGCTTGCAGTCTGCCTGGCTCTGGAGTTAGACCTCGGTGTTCAAACAAGCAAGCTTCGGTCAGCAAATCAAAAGCAGAATTCTTATAAACATTCAAATTATGCAGTGCAGGATTTTTCCCTCATCTTCTCCTGTAGGTCATAAAAAGCTCTGCTCAGATTCTGCTTTCAGACTCCGCCTGCATTAGTAGGTCCACCTGGATGTTTCTGGCAGCGTTCAACGAGTCTAACAGTGTTTTTTATATACAATTGCTTCCTTGTTAAATGTAGACATGATCTTTAGCGATGCACCACTAATTCACATTTAGATATGTTCTTATTTAGGCACTAAGCCCCCTGATTTGTTTTCTATATCGGATTTGTTTGTCTGTTTATATATAAAGCTTTGAAACATTATATAAAGTAATAATACAAAATCAGATATAAACTATATCCAGGAACATTGCAGGATTGCAAAAACAAAACCAGAAATAATAATGAAGCAAAAACATAACAGGTGAAAAAAAAAATAGATAGAGTATTAGAAAGTGCAATGACAAGAATAAAAAAAAAATAAAGAAAAAAAAAATATGTATATGTATATATTTATTTATTTTTCTTTATTTTTTTTTCTTGTCATTGCACTTTCTAATACTCTATCTATTTTTTTTTCACCTGTTATGTTTTTGCTTCATTATTATGAATGATTAGGACACAATCATCGACTACATCGGGGGATCAGTACTAGAAAAAAATCCTCCATGAAATCTAACTTCAAATCATTCCTTTTGTTTTTAATTTGCATTAGAGACTATTTGTTAAAAATATATTGCATTTTGGTACACAATTCACAAATTTCTGTTTATGAATAAAATATTTACCTTGTAAGATGTACAAATTAACAACGTACTCGAATATTCATTTTGTGTGTGAAAAAGTGCAAACGACGTCTTTTAAAGAGAGTCTTTGCATAAATAACACGTCACTAACATCATTGCAAAAGTTAAGAGAGACATCACAGTAATAAAAAGATGAGAGAAGTCTTCCTCATATTTATTACATAATGTGCAAGTATTATCAATATTCATGGATTTACATGAAGTTACCATGCAAGGATAAATGTTGTGAAGTATTTTAAAGTGCACTTCTTTAACCTTATTTAAAAGGCAACATTTAAGGGGGATTGACCAGGGAGCTTTCCAATTAATATCAACATTTTTTTTTTTTCATTCTAATAATATTTCCCTCTAGGGGATATTTTGTGTTTAGATTGAAACAACTGTCTTAATTTTTTGTATTATTATATGATGGAGAGAGTATGTCAAAACAGCCAATTTTTTATTCTGGGAGTATCTTTATAACACATCCATAAGAAAGATGATTATTAGCTAGTTGTATTAAACCAGCTGGAATAGCCTTAACCACTTGGTGAAATTCTTTAAAAGGAATTGGGAAGTTGTGTATCCTCATAAAATGCATAAAATAATAATCAATTAATAGTTTTAACAGACGCCTCAACATTAAAAAAAACAGCTTGTCATCTGCGCTTTTTTACAAGCATTAAACAAACACTACATTATTTAGTAAGGAGGGGGATGAAAATAGATGGAAAGAGGGTGTACGGGGGTTCCCACCATGGAGAAAATCAAACCGATGCAGATCAAGAACGCCCCACACCGCACCTCCGAACCAGATGTCTGAACGCAGAGGAATATTTACATTTCATCCCGCCTGCCACACATGCACCTTTTTCCACATAATCTGCATTTAAAAGACAGGCGTAACGCACAAAAACTAACACTGGAAACGCTTTAATGAGTGATTCAAATATAAAAACACAATTAGAGCGTAAATATAACTCAAACCACCATCCTGTCGCTAAACAAACTCTGCTTGTCAGTGACACATTGGGTGCGCTCTTGTTTTGCATGGAGTCTCCGAACGCAGATAGCGTTACACCCTTTCGTTTCAAAATTTCACTTGGGTTCAAATGTGAATAACGTGGAGATCGAGGGGTTTGGCTGGCAAAGTTTTATTATCAGCGACATTTATTATCATTATAAAGGTTTGGGTGAATGAAAGCAGACGTGGGTGGTAAGGAGGCAGCTTTCCGGCCCTATTTAACAAGGTGATTCGGTGCAGCTGGAACGTTTGAAGGGTGGGCACACCAAACAGTCCGACCTGCCACCACATACAGCAACATAAGCAGAACCACCTTTCATTAAAAAGATAGCTTCACACAACATGAGGTTTTGATAACAGCGCCGTCTTTTCTTTGAGGCGTATACATTACTGGTGCAGTGCGAGGCATGGATCCAAACACAACAGAAGGTGCAGTGTACTCGACACAAGTGCCGCTCAGACTTAAAGTCGATAAATTAATCAGCCATCGGGTTTAAAAACGGCATGGAAAACTCCGACGCTGAGCAAACACGTTATGAGAGCAGCTGGCCGTAACTGAAAGGACTTGATTTAGGATGGTGGAGAAGGATGTAATCATGGCGGACAGACACATGAGTGAATTACCGCCGATTATGTCTTGCTTCAACTTTAAACACAATCTGACCATTATGGGCTACGGAACAGCAAACTTTGCTCACAAGCTCGCCATCCTTTCCATTCTACCTCCTGGCCAGGGCGGCCAAACCCCAGGACGAACACACACACACACACACACACACACACTGGCCGGCTGGCTGCACAAGGGTGTCAGTTTGTTTCTGCAGCAGTCAAATTTCCCATCATTCCATAGACAAAAATAAACAGGGGCGTCCTGGAAGGCTGTTGAAACGGCTCAGTGTATTCCGCCCCCTCAGACGGTGAGGTCATACGCGGCTCTCCGCTTGCCCGCAGACTACAGCAGGTAGTCACATTCCCTCCTCCTCTCTTTTCTTTCCCTCCCTCCCTTCTTCGCTCATAAAATGTGGCACTCTGTTACAGAATTCGTCTGCGAGATGCGGAGGAAGGTTTTCCACTTCCTGCATTAGCACTTCTAGAACACAAACGGACATGGAAACAAACACACACACACACACACACACACTCTCGCGCTCAATGACAAATAAGCTGTGACATAAACAAAAACTTGCTGAGAACAGCAATTAGTGAACAAAAGCCTCCATTTTTTCTGTGTAAGCACAGCAGTCAACAGTAAACTGCTCCATGCAGTGCCAACAAACACCAAACAGAGTCCGAGCAGAACTGATATCAAGTTAAAAAACTGTCTTTGTGATTCCTTTAATGAACTGTTCATTTTCTTTCGGCTTAGTCCCTTTATTAATCCGGGGTCGCCACAGCGGAATGAACCGCCAACTTATCCAGCACTTGTTCTACATCACGGATGCCCTTCCAGTCGCAACCCATCTCTGGGAAACATCCATGCATTCACACATACATACACTATGGACAATTTAGCTTACCCAATTCACCTGTACCGCATGTCTTTGGACAGTGGGAGCACTCGGAGGAAACCCACGCGAACACGGGGAGAACATGCAAACTCCACACAGAAACGCCAACTGACCCAGCCAAGGCTCGAACCAGCGACCTTCTTGCTGTGAGGCGACAGCACTACCTACTGCGCCACTGTGTCGCCTTTAATGAACTATTTCACATGTATTATGGTCTTGCTGATATACTCAAGCATTCTGGAGTAATGTTGAAGCTTTCATTGCTCTTAATATTTTGCTTTTCTTATGAACATGTGATTTTGGGTTGTTTTGTTAAGGATCGCTCTTTAAAGGGCGTCTATTTTACCACTTTTCAAGATTTAATATAAGTCTCTTGTGTCTCCAGAATGTGTCTGTAAAGTTTCAGCTCAAAAAACCCATCATGTTATTCATTATAGCTTTCAGAATATTGGATTTTCTGCTCTAAACACTACTGTATTTGTGTGCCTATTTATGGGCTGGTGTGAGATTCTGACAGTATGATCACCTTGGATAAAAATATCACGGTTTTTATGGTATGACGGTATTGTGTTTACTGCTCTAAAATATATTCTTTTTAAATGTCTGAGTAAAAAACAAAAACTTTTTTTCCACTTTGAACACTATATATTTTATTTTAAGAAACATTTAATACATTTTGGAGCAGTAAACATATCAGGCTGAATAATTCAAGCTAATCATTGACTTCTGCAGTCTTCATTGGTTTCAAAAACACTGATTTTTTTACAATTTACAAGGACATATTTGGATATCTTTTCTGCTGGAGATACTGTTGTCCTGAAAAAAAATAAAAATAAAAATAAATTTAAAAAATCTTACACATACCTTAGGAACAGTATTACAGAAAACGTTGACTACTTTAAAACCTTGACTTTTCCACACCGCGGTATACCTTGAAAACAGTTACGTCCCATGCCTACCTGTGCCTTTAATGCTAGTTCTCCCCACCTACTGTTACCAAGTGTCTATCAGAGTGTGCCTCAGACCCCATTAACACTAAGGGCGTACTCACACTATGTACTTGAGCCTTGAATCGGGCCGAAGCACGCTTGTCCCCGCTCCTGTCTCCCCTGACGGCCCGCACTCACATTACATTCGGGCCTGAGCACGCTTATGTCATCCATGATGTGCTGTTCAGTGTAAGAGAAGCGCTCTCGCTCAGCACAGTTTAGTGGTTTAATATGCAGTGACACAGTCAGATGTTCTCCCGCACAGATCAGCCACTGCTGATGCTCATAAACAATCATGACGTCCTCGTGCTGCAGGAATGAGGAGGTCTGCTGAAGGTGCAGCTGTGGTGCAGTGAGGGGTTTGTGTCTTTAAAAATCTACAACAGTTTGCGTTCATTAAACAGTAAGAATGATTAATAAATCCATATGAAACAGTCCCCTAAAGTCACATCTCCGCTTTAGTTTCGGGCTCAGGCGCGCTCTGCACTCACACTACAAGCGGACCGCGCCAAAGCCCAGGTGAACCCTGCTCATACACACCTCCTCCAACCAGGCCAGGGCTGGCCAACTGAACCGCTCCTGAGCCTGATTCAGAGCACTTACACTTCTCAAACAAACCGGGAAACGGGCCTGGGCATGGTTCGCATAGTATAGTGTGAGTGCACCCTAATACGTTTTAGTTTTAAAACGCATAAGATTTGCTACGTTAAGTTAACCCGAAAAAATAATCAAAATAAAAAAATATAAAAAATTAAGTGATTGAAACTGGAAGTCTCAAGCCAAAAAGATTCCAAAAGCCTGGATCCGCTTGCATGGGATGAATAAGGTCAATAGGAGACACTGAGTTTTAAATTCACTCAGAGTGGTGCTAGCAGAACCAGAGAGGCCCATTGTGAAGTGTTGTTAAAAAAAAAAAACAGAAATATCTAGAAGATAATGAGGAGTTGTGCTTTAAAGGAAAAATAAAGAAAACACAAAACACAGCTATAAAAGTTTAATGGTCTAATTGGGTTCGTTGAGGGAAAAGGGACAAAAAATAAGCAGCATTTTCTTACTTAATCTAAAGAAAGAAGATAAATAAATAAATAAATAAATAAAAAGCATCTTTCCACTGAAGTCTAGCCAGATATAGCCTCCTTTTTGACCGGTGGACTGTCATTGTGTTTCATCTCGTCCAGAACTCTGATCCACCCAGCACTGACCGATGAGGAAATTATGGTCTAAGTGCCGCTGATACAGCTAAAAGAATGTTAAAGTAATGAGATGCGGGGAGGAATTTGTGATTAGGGCTCACTGATCTATATAAGCCATTACTTATTATCACCAAAGGAAAATAACCTTGGTCATCTTTCTGCCAGGGAGGCCGCCTTCCTGAAAGGCCAACCTACCCATAATCCTGCCAAGCTTCCATTCTGCTAGGAAACAACGGGGCACGGAAGACACAGTACAGCTGAATTAGAGGGAAGGACTGTGGAAAAACGACTTCAGTGTAGCAGATAATACCATCTCGAAAATCTTTAGAAATGTATTTAATTGACACGGATACAGACAACAGCACTGAGTTCTATTAAAGAAATCTTTTGATGTAATTTTTATAGTGCTATCTAGCAGGTAAACAACGGTCGGGAGGCAGAAAAGCCAGGAAGCTATTGCAAATTCCAAGAATGAGGTACACTTTGATGTCACACATAGTTTTAAGGCATTAATAACACAATTGTACGGTTTTCACAAAAACATAAGATGAGAAAATCTTGCCAGCTAACTGCTTCGAAATGCATGTAATGTCTGGACGATCTTCACCTGTCGCATTTATACTTCTCCATTAAATAAAATCCCAAGGAACATACCTTACATGTAGCCGACACCATTTTGAGCATGTATACTGCTGCATTCTACCTGTGCTGCTCTGGCAATAATACTTGTGAAACAATAGTAGGCAGTGGGGTTTTTATATTCCATCTTGTTGAGTTTATTTGCCACACAGTAAAATCAACAGTGTAAAAAATGCAGTGTTACATGTCAATAACTCCAAAAACGTTGAACTAACAAAATACAGTGTTAACAACGGCACATTGGCAGTGTGGTCACAAGGTGCAACATGATGTGATTTTCCTTTAACACTACAGGTGTAAAAGATCGCGATATGTCAGGCATACACCACAGAACAGTGTAAAAATGTACGTTACACTGATAGGAGTACTTTCTTGATGACACTTGTAGCGTAATAACACTAGTGGGTGTTGAATGCCCCTAAGTGTAAAACGCTGATAACTATAGTAAGTGTAACATTCAACACTGTCAGTGTATTTACTCATCACTTCAGAGTGTCAATTACACTGCGAATTAACACTACACACAGTGTTCTTTTAACACTTGATAGATTGGGAGCATATATGATCCGCATCAGTGTTAAAATCAACACTTTAAGTGTTAAATTGACACTACTTATTTTACTGTGCAGTGTTTTGGGTTTTACATTGCAAAACCCACACAGCCGTATCACCCTGCAGCCCAACACTGCTTATTCACTGAGGCTAAGCAGGGTTGAGCCTGGTCAGTACCTGGATGGGCGACTGCATGGGAAAACTAGGTTGCTGTTGGAAGTGGTGTTAGTGAGGCCAGCAGGGGGCGCTCAACCTGTGGTCTGTGTGGGCCCTAACGCCCCAGTATAGTGAAGGGGACACTATACTGTCAGTGAGCGCCGTCTTTCAGATAGAGACGTTAAACTAAGGTCCTGTCATTAAAATTCCCATGGCACTTCTCATAAAGACGAGTAGGGGTATAACTGCATGTCCTGGCCCAATTCCCTTCATTGGCCCTTACCAATCGTGGCCTCCCAGTAATCCCCATCCACCGAATTGCTTCTATCACAGTCTCTGCACTCCACCTATAGCTGGTGTGTGATGAGCACACTGGTGCTGTTGTAGTGTAGAGAGACCCCCTTATAATTGTGAACCGCTTTGTGTGTATGGCCATAAATGCGCGATATAAATACACACATTACACTGCATTATAAATTTGTGGAACGCTATAATAGAGGTTGCTCAAATGTGCACTCATTGAAGGTGGAAAGAGGCAGGAAGGCCAAAAGTTTCCATCTGGAGCTCCTCCACAAGACTCGACACTCGCTGAACACTTGCGCCACCAGCCTCGCTCCGCTCTGACCGCTCTCAGCCCCGCCCACACTCATCACTGTTACCAAGCTGACCAATCACAGATCTGCAGCATCGTGACATTTTTGAGAGGGTTTGGTTCAGGGTACAGCAAAGATTATTAGACTATGTGAAGACTACGCCAGACAATCCGCATGAGCTCGACTTAGAAGTACAAATTGGCCTTAAGCGAAAGTTCACTATTGATATAGTTTTGTTATTAGGCGAATAAATATCAGAAAGAGTCCCCAGATTTGTGTTACCAAGTACATTTATGTTAATGTATGGACAAAAAAGATGTTTACTTGTTCATTGCTAAAAAAAAATCTAATCACACAAATAAGAGTTTTAATCCATTCTTAATTTACAGTTGTGGTAAAAAGTTGCACAGTTTATATGAAATAAACAGAAAAGAGCTGAAATTACGTTTAGTATGACCTCCCGGTGTGTCCAATCATCATTTTCCAAAGGTTAAACACCTCGTTTCACTGACCATTTGTTGAAAAGACGAAGAAAACGGCCCTGTTTGTACCTTCTTTATGGAAAGTGTCTACTTTGCCAGGTTGGTCTGGAGATTCTCCCTGTATCCTGTGGTCAGTACTCTAAACAAACTCTAACGTTCAAAAAATAAAGCCTGCTGTCATCATGCTGTAAAATGTATTTGTATTTACGAGAGGTCATGAACGAGGGCAGGTAGAGCTTCAATGACTCCGAAGAGAAAGATTAGACTGATCGCTCATATGTCAAATATCATCAGTAATTACGGACTTATAATAATGATGATCAGCAGAAAGGATCATTTATCATATGCCAATGTTTTCTCCTAGACTGCTCCACTTACCTCATTCATCTGCATTGGTGGGGTGGAACTATATCTGGGTAATATTTCTATAGGGCTGCATGATATTGGAAAAATCTGATATTGCAACATATTTAGATTTTTTTGCAATAAATATTGTATTACAGTTTCAAAAGATGGTTTGAACAGCTCCATTTGACATTTTTCTGGGAAGAGGCCGTGTTCAGGTACAGAATTTGAACAGTCACAATTGAACCCATTTCCAATTCTACCCCTTAGCCCGTGCCCTTCATTCACGTGAAGGGGTAGGGGTGTCCCAATTCTCTTTAGCTCGAAGGCGTAGGGCTAAAGGGAAGGGCTAGATACCCCTTGAAACTGAGATTTTCAGGACCACCCTCAAAACCGAGGGGTACCTAAAATTTCCAAGAATACACCATCTACAACAGCAACATGTCTGCACACGGAAGTCAGGAGATGCACAAATGAGTATTTTTTGTCATTATTACATTAAACAGGCATGTTTAATACATTCATAACCGTGCTCGAGTTTTACAGTCAAAAAAAAAAAAACACTAAAATAAAAACCGCTAAATTTGGCTATCTATAATCCATAATAATACCTACTGTACAGCAGTCCCACAATATTCTGTCACACGATGACACTCAAATACCCTGTCAGGAAAGTCTAGTGTCTGGGAATGAGCTTTTTACAGTGTCTGCTATAATGTTAATGTTGTTTTCGTGTGTTTACATAGATGAATATGGCCACTGTGTAAATACACAGTATAGTTATGATCTTATCGCCACATTATATTGTAATGATAACATGATATACGCCTTCAGTGATTTCCTGAAGGTAAATACCAAAATAATAACACAACTGGAATAACTCCAGCAGTCGTGATCGTCGATCTCATATGAAGCAGGAGATTGCGATGACATATGAAGACGTGTGCTGTCCCATTTCGTAGGGGTACATTTTGAAGCCCTTCACCTTCACACTCTGCTTCAAGGGCCAAGGGGAACGGGAAGGGGTATAGATTTGGGACTGGGCTTTTGTATCGATTCTAGTCCAAATTTTTCACGTTTGTAGCTCAAGTAAAACTATTGTCAAAAACTATGTCAAAACTGAGTTTTTCCTAAATACAAGCTTAATTATCGAGCAATGGGGGAACTAAAATGATCTTTATTTTCACTTTGAAATGAAGATCTTTGGACTAGAAACACGAGAAAAATTCTAAATAAGAAAAAAAATTATGTTTTTGTTTAAATAATTCAACGCAATTAATATTTGTTACACCTCCAAACATCGTCAATATCTATGTTTACATCTAAAAATGCAAATTAACTTTATGCTCAAAACTGGATTATGGCATAAAAGACGTGCGAATAAAGCAGCGTTTCCGTCCAACGAGTCAAAGCAGATAAAATCGTTACTTCCTGATCAACTGGTGCCAAATATCAACAGTAAAAACGTAATTTGCTGCAGTAGGAGAAAAAAAAAATAGGTGGATGGAAACGTAGCTATTGTTTGCTCCCAAACTTGAAATGCTCAGTCAAAAACGAACTAAGTAAAAATGCAGATGATAAACCTTGGTGACACAGTGGTTAGCACTGTCGCCTCACAGCAGGAAGGTCACTGCTTTGAGTCCCGGCTGGGTCAGTTGGCATTTCTGTGTGGAGTTTGCATGTTCTCCCCGTGTTGGTGTGGGTTTCCTCCGGGTGCTCCGGTTTCCCCCACAGTCCAAACACACGTGCTATAGATGAATTGAATATACTACATTGGCCAAAGTGTATGTGTGTGACTCAGTGTGAGGATGTTTCCGGAAGGACATCCGCTGTATAAAACATATGCTGGATAAGTTGGCGGTTCATTCCACTGTGGCAACCCATGATGAATAAAAGGACTACGCCAAACGAAAATTGAATGAATGAATGAATGAATGAATGAATGATAACCCTTGTCTCTTTTATGGTTAAACTTAGCAGCGACACGATAAACCACATGTGTTCTGTAGCTCCTGGTCAACTATAATTCAGACTCAGCATTGCACATCCTGCAATGTGACTACTGCAGATGCGTACATATCGATATCAATGTTGAAACGAGATAACGTGCAGCCCTCCTCAGGACTAGGCTTCATCAGTAAAGAGAACGGAGGAAGAGAAAAGGAAGAAAATGAAACGCAGTGAGTAAGAATTCCAACAGAAACACAATACATAGGAGTCGCAGAAACATACAGTGCGGCTTATCAAAGCAGCTGTCACTGAATATAATTCGAGGCAGCGTGCGGAAACGTAAACGATGGCAGACCTAATGAATTTCATTTCAGGTCTGCCCAAACTAGACGTACTGTTTATCTCAACCCTTTTCTCCTCGCAATGACTCATTTACGCTGTACTTGCACTTGCTCGCACTTCCAGGCCTGAGAAGCTTTTCGTAGTAAATTGAGTGCTGTGGTTAAAGAACTTAAGGTGTATTGGTTACATAATAAATACACGAATGGGAAACACAATACAATTTGTCTTTACTAGAGGCGAACCGGAATATAGATACAGGTGCTTGCAGTAATAAAGAGCAAATCAGCAACACGACGAAGAAGTAAATGTCATTTTACCTAGTGCTGTTTGTACAGGAATAGAGGAGACGTGGGGGAACTGTAAGACTAAAAGTGAAGTTTATACATGATGTACTTTTTCAAAAGTTATCGAACAAAGAAATTGCTTCGTTTTAGATTCAATTTAGTTCATCTTTATTTCTATAGCGCTTTTACAATGTAGATTGTGTCAAAGCAGCCTTACGTAGAAGTTCAAGCAAATTGAAACAGTGTCTGGGAATGAGCTTTTTACAGTGTCTGCTATAATGTTAATGTTGTTTTCGTGTGTTTACATAGTTGAATATGGCCACTGTGTAAACACACAGTACAGTTCTGATCTTATTGCCACATTAGATCGTTATGATAACATAATATACGCCTTCAGTGATTTCCTGAAGATAAACACCAAAAAATAACAGATCTGGAATAACTCCAGCAGTCGCGATCGTCTGAAGCAAGAGATCGCGATGACATATGATGACGTGTGCAGGTGTTGAAGTGCTGTCCTAATTCTAAGGGGTAAATTTTGAAGCCTTTCCCCTTAACCCTCGGTTGTAAGGGCCAATGGGAAGGGGAAGGGCAAAGGGGTAGGGGTACAAAAATAGAATTGGGATTGGGCCCAAACATCCTGAAGCTCTGAATTGTTGCGCAAGTATGAAGTGATGCAAACAAAACCGTTGATCCATTTAGGTGCAAGTGGCGGAACTTATATCAGTTATCAGTTTTAGATCTCACAAATGTCACTGTTTTTGGAACACACTAGCTCATAGATATCTTAAGAACTAACAATACTGAGACTAACATCTGAAATACTTCTCATGGAGCCTTTAACAAAAGCATTTCAGAGCAACGCACAGAACAGATGTTAAATAAACCATTCAGTGTTTCAAAACACACCAGTTAAATTAATGATTTAACAACTTGCTCGTGAAGTGCCTACCTCAATACTATAGTCCACTTACTGTAGTATTGTCAAAATTTACAAAACAGAACGCAAAGGGACACCCGGAAGATCTACTACATTTCATGCATTCATACTATGCTGTCATATATAGTGTTTTAATAGTATGTTTCAAATCCAAACCAATCGAATAGGTGCCTTAAAGAAGAACATCCTTGTTGCGATCCCCTTTTAACACTCAGAAGGTAATCACGCATTCAGAAGCATGTGGACACGATGTGCTTGGGAAAATAAGTTGCTAGTTGCATTGGTTTTGTGCAGGTGCAGAGAAACCTGACTGAGAGAAATGAATTGGTGTTTTGGGGATCAGCAGGAGAAGATGATACCGGTTGCTCAGTTGTTCCCACCTGGAGAGGTTGAAAAACTCAGGGGGCTGGAGATGACACGTCTGGCTAGGGATGGGCAGATTGGGCTAATGCATCTCCATGTTACACTCCTCTGCATGAATCTGCCACGTCAGCGAATACCTGGAGAGAAGTCTTGCATTGCAGAAACGGAGGAGGGATGATGTAGGAATGAAGATCCCTGGGGAGAAACCATCTGTCTGAGGAACACTGCAAAGATTTCACCCTCTTGTGCCACCACCAGCCCAATTCCTGCAAATCCATAAGCCTGTTTCCACTATCATGCCGAACAGTGCAGAGAACAGTGGAGCATAGTTCCAGCTGTATTTCCATGTAGGCCTGGAAAGGTGCGGCACAGTTACAAACAGTTCTCGACATGGTTAGATAACTGCATGCTGGACTGGTAGAGCATGTGTGCGCATGGCGCCACAACTCTGTTGCATTTTAATCAGCTTTTCCATAGCTGATTTATACTTCTGCCTAGATTAATCACAAGGAACATACCTCACATGCAGCCGATGCCATTGTGAGCATTTATTCTCCTGTGTTCCGTCTGTGCTTCTCTGGCAATAACACCTCTGAATTACGGATAAGCAGTGGGCAGGGTTTCTGCAGGTTTCACCAAGTCAAATTTAAAGCCGCCTTTCCACTGCACACGACAATCGACAAGCGACAGACCGGAAGTCATTCATTTCCAATGGAGAGTAGTCCGGGAGCTGCGTGGAGCTACGATCATCTCCGTATGCGGGAAATTCGTATCCGATTTGAGCCGCGGATCCGTTAAAATATTTGAACTCCTGCGTCTAGACCGTATGCGACCGGCCGACCAGAAGTGATGTATTTCAGTGTTGTCCAAGCAGGTCAGTGCGCCGAGATGAGAAATAGGATTTTTTCGATATTTTTTTTTTTATCAGAAAAAGTCTGTATTAAAAAAAAAAAAAAAAAAATTCTATTCATAAATGAGCAATAAAAATAATATTATAGACATTTTTAGCGGCCTATGAGTTTTAGTATTCATTTATTCATTCATTCAACCATGGTGAACACACGGAGAATAAAGGCTCTTGCACTCCTATTTCGGACACTGCGATAATCCTTTATTTCGGACACTACGAGAATCAGTGTCTCCCCCATGGTGCCCGACAACACTGAAAATACTGTGCGACTGCCACAAGTGGGCGTATTCCGACAGTCGTGTCCAAATTGTCGTGTGCAGTGGAAGAGTGGCTTAAGACTTGTTAAGAACCCTTTAAGACCAATATGAATGAGATTTTAGACTATACGGGGCTAAACACTGATGAAGTTTTGTACTTAAGTAAGTAATTTGTATTTATATAGCGCACTTATTGTGTATGGCCATACACCCAAAGCACTTCACAATCATGAGGGGGGTCTCTCCACACCACCACCAGTGTGCAGCATCCAGTTAGATGATGCGACAGCAGCCACAGGTCAACAGCGCCAGTGCGCTTACCTCACACGAGATATAGGGGGAGTGGAGAGACAGTCATAGAGCCAATTCAGTGGATGGAGATGATTGAGAGGCCAGTGATGGCCCATGGAGGGACTTTGGTCAGGACACCAGGGTTACACCCCTACTCTTTACGAGAAGTGCCATGTATATTTAATGACCCCAGAGAGTCACGACCTTGCTTTAACGTCTCTCGGCACTCACTGACAGTATAATGTCCCCTTCACTATACTGGGGCGTTAGGACTCACACAGACCACAGGTTGAGCGCCCCCTGCTGGCCTCACCAACACCACCTCCAACAGCAACCTAGTTTTCCCATGTGGTCTCCCATCTAGGTATTGACCAGGCTCAGCCCTGCTTAGCCTTAGTGACTCACAGCTCTTGGGCTGCAGGGTGATATGGCTGTTGTAATGGCCTGGTCGGACTAATGGAGTTGGGGAAAAAACCCACAAATGTAGTAATTTCTTAACCTCATATTTGAATGCGTAAAACAAGAAAACTCTTTTCAACATAATTAAACATTTCTTCTTCTTCTTTTTTCTTTTTTTTTAATGACGTAAAGTTTCACATTGTTAAAAAGTATATTTATTTTGAAAAAAACTACAGGAATAATCAACAATATATATTTGTTTTGCTTTTGGTCCAAATAAATGAAGTATAACTCATAACTTCATGCATATTTATAAATATGATGTCTTCTCGTACTTAATTCTGCACTGTAAATAATTATATGATCAATTAGTCCTGACAGCATATCATTTTAGGTCATTGTAACTTATTAAACTAAGTTAATCACGTTCTAACTTAATTTTCTAAGTTACGCAAGCTTTTTTAAGTCAGTTTTACATAATACAAGTTCAATGAACTCATACGGTTGATTTGATTCAGCTTAAAAGCTTTTACAGTGTGTAAATAGTTTTTGCGTAAATAGAAGATCATGTAAAGATCATGTTATTATCATGACTAATTGTGACATTTTGTTTTAGTTTTCGTTTCCTGATTAGGGAATTTAATTAGGAGAATCTGCTGTAAAATGTCAAACTGCCGTTGTGAAATAAGCATCTCTTTGCAACAACAACAACAAAAAAAAAAAACTTGGATTGGTCCGATTGGGCAACCTTACTTGGACAACTTTTAAAATTAACTCCTGTTTAAAGTGATTTAAGACCTACAACACAATATTTAATTCTGTTTCTGTAGAAATACTTCTGTTTCATATGTTGCTTGCTATGTTTGTTGGTATTAGGCATTGGACGAGAACCGTTTTCAAGGTATGAAAAAGTCAAGGTTTTAAAACAGCCAACATTTTCTGTAATACCATTCGTAAGGTATGTGTAAGATTTTTTAATTTAATTTAATTTTTTTATTATTTTTTGGGGGGGGGGGGGGGGGTTAGGACAGCAGTATCTCAAGCAGAAAAGATATCCAAAGATACGTTTTAAATTGTAAAGAAATCAGTGTTTTTGAAAACAATGAAGGCAGCAGAAGTCAATGATTATTTTTTTTATTATTTAGCCTGACATGTTTACTGCTCCAAAATATATTAAATGTTCCTCAAAATAAAATATCATGTGTTTTTTACCCAGACACTTAAAAAGAATACATTTTAGAGCAGTAATCCCAATATAGTGAAACGTGATATTTTTATTAAGGTTATGAAACTGTCAGAATCTTATACCCATACCTTATACTCATGCCTAGTTGGTATAACTCCTATTTTCATTTATAGCACTTCATTTATAAATGATCATTTAACATCTCTTATTCAAATGCTTTACGAACAGCAGCTACACTAATTATTTTCTTTGTTCTCTATTTCCATCAGTGAATGCTACATGTACAAACGGACATCACATGTATGCTATATTGCAAATATTTCCTAAATGATGTTGAACAGATTCAGGAATCTTTCACAGTATTTCCTAGAACTTTTTTTCTTCAGGAGAAAGTCTTATTTGTTTTATTTCAGCTAGAATAAAAGTAGTTCTTATTTATTTTAAACCATTTTAAGGTCAAAATTATTAGCCCCCTTAAGCAGTATTTTTGATTGTCTACAGAACAAACCACTGTTATACAATGGCTTGCTTAACTACACTAAATTAACCTAATTAACCTAGTTAAGCCTTTAATTGTCACTTTAAGCTGAATACTAGTTTCTAGAAAAATATCTAGTCAAATATTATGTACCGTCTCCATGACAAATATAAAAATAAATCAGTTATTAGAGATTAATTATTAAAACTATCACGTTTACAAACGTGTTGTCTGTTCCTTTAAACAGAAATTGGCGGAAATTATCCAGGGCGGCTAATAATTCTGACACCCATGCAGGTCTACACACAATCGTTCCTCAAATATGCTCAACAGCCTCATGCTACAGGTTTGGTAAACCCTAGTTAGACAAGTAAGAGACGTCAGTCCCTAGGGAAACGCAGCAGCTGTTGCAGATCTGGTGTTATTGTGCATCCGCATATCACCTGCCTGATGTGCAGCCGCATTCCACAAGGTAATCACGCATTTGCTTGCCGCCAGACGCAGCTGTTTTGTGTTTGTGTGTTTGTTTAGAAGCCGTGGCGCCGCCCCCTCATCCCTCGCTCCTGCATTCCAGCTTTTGCTGTTGCGTCGCAACCGGATGAGAGTCTTGGGTTTCTGCACCAGTGTCGTCTCCTAAACCCTGGCACCTGACACTCGGATTTAGCAGACTAATAGGTAAGCCATCTCTTCATTAGGCTGCAAAGTGAAGCTAATCAGCAGCTAGCCAGATGACGACTCCTTTCTTCTATGTATTTCCGCTCTTGCCGTCTATCCGCACGGCATAATAAACACGAGCTAAATGCCTGCCTGAACTTAACTGAACTACAGATCCGAAGAGGCGGGCGGGGGGGAACTGAATGTGGGGGAAGCAGCATGTGAAAAAAGGGGGAAAAGGAAGGGAGAAAACAGTGAATGTCACCTTCCTCAAAGGCCCGTTTAATCCGACACTCCATACAAATTAAACGGCAGATTGTATTCGTTAAGGAACAAAAAGGGGCTCCTGTCTCTTTGATGTGGGCCAGGCGGTGCTGGACGCTGGAATCCACAGCCAGGCTTGGTGTCAGATTGGGATCAAACGTGGTCAGGCTCACATCTAAACAGAAATCTGCGATGGAGAAAGAGTTCCAGGGAAGGTGACCACACATGAAGAGCAACCAAAGAAAGAAGAAAAAATAATGGAGGAAAAACTGAGCTGAGAGCCAGAGGGTTGATTTCATGCGCTCCCTTACACATCCTGCTTCAGATGCAAACGTAGGCCCTGTTTACACTGTCAGGTCTTGATGCCCAATTCTGATTTGTTCTGTATATCTGATTCGTTTACACATTATTTTAATCGTGACCCATATCAGATTCATGTTTACACTTGCCATACAATTTATAACATTGCGCATGCATAACAGCGGGTTCTAGCATCTGCGCCACACTAGCCACGATGGAAGAAATTGTCTTGCTTGCGAAATATGTAAATTTAACCCAACTTTAACCTGTTACCCAGCACTCACTCTTGGGGATCTACACCTACCTACCTAACAGTTCCTGACTCAAGTAAGCTACAAACACAAACTAGGTATCATTGGGAAAATGACACTAAAAGGGGAAATGTCATGCTCAAAAATATAAAAATATATACATTATGAAATCATGAGGAAAAAAATTGTATTGTGTTCAATATTTGTTTTTCCACATGCAAACACAGGAAAACATTAATGTAATGTCCTAGAAAAAAACATGGAATGAAAGCCAAGTGTTTCATTAGTATATATTTCAAATTTGATTAAGATAGCATGCAAAATGAGATTTCTGTAAAAAGTTTTATGAGACTATATCGGTTTCCTTCTTTCTCTCACTGTCAGAGGCATTTTCTGAAAACTGACCATCCCAAACTAAAACATTAACAGATGCTGAATGATTTGGTCTACATTCACAGTTCATGTATCTTTGGAAAGAAGGCACTCTGGGCTTTATTATCCATCATCTAGAGTTCATAATGCTCAAAATGAAAAATGATTTTGAGGCGGAGGAGGAGGGAAAGGGCTGTCATCCCAGCTTGTGCCTATGGTTTCTATATGGTGTCCTCCACTGACTCATCTCCCCACAGGGCAAGAAGGCAGGTAACTTCTATCATCGACCACTGACCGCTTTCCTCCTCCATGTTTCCTCTGTTGTTGTTGTTTACCGCGTCGGCTTCTCCACACACGCTCTTCCTTCTACGTCATTTAACCGCGGAGAAGTACCACATTGTCGCAAGTTTAATGACGTACAGAACGGAAAGCCTCAATAAATCCCATCTGCCTGTTTACATGATAGTCGCATCGTCACATATCTGATTTATATCTGATTTATTTCCACATATGAAGGAGGCCTGAAACCCATCTCTGAATATCCCAATGCATGCGCTTATTTCGTGTTTACACGATCATAGAACAGATCCCATCTGTGTCACATATGAGCAAAAAATTGGGATTAGAATTAACTTTTGTATTGATTTTAAAATATTGCTTCTTACCTATAAAGCATTAAATAATCTAGCTCCTGTTTATCTAACCAACCTTCTGTCTCGCTACAATCCAACCCGCTCTTTAAGATCTCAAAACTCAGGGCTTCTGGTAGTACCTAGAACAGCAAAGTCAAGTAAAGGAGGTTGAGCCTTCTCTTTTATGGCTCCAAAACTCTGGAATAGCCTTCCTGATAATGTCCGAGGCTCAGACACACTCTCAAAGTTCAAAACTAGATTAAAGACCTATCTTTTTAGTAAAGCATACACTCAATGCTTCACATAGCAGTATGATGCATGAATGTGCTCCACGCATCTCGTTTATATATACTATGAACACCAGCTACGCTACGCTAATTATTCTCTTTATTCTCTATTTCCACCTGGGGATACTCATCCCGAGGCCCCCAGAGACTATGCAGCGCCACTGATGTGATCCAAGACCTGTGACGAGATGATCTCAAGGTTCCATAATCCTGGACCAGGCCGTATCCTGCGCAGCTGCTGTGGTGCGTGGAGGAGTGGACAGCATGAGACTGAATCCTGTGACCCTCCAAGCACAGACGAGTCTCGCTGACATCCAGCTTCTCCAGCCTCAGGCACCTAGACTGCAGCTCTGCACAAGACGTTTGTCCATAGGAAAAATAGTCGTGTCCAACTGAGCCTGGTTTCTCTCAAGGTTTTTTAATTCTTTACTTTCGCCAATTGGTGAGGTTTTTTCCTCGCCACTGTCGCCACTGGCTTGCATGGTTCAGAACTTGTAGAGCTGCGCATCGATGGATTACTCTTCACAGTGAATATTAAACCACACTGAACACATTAAAAACTGGACTGACACTTTTTACAATTTTTATAATCCATCTGAAGCTGCTTTGAGACAATCTACATAGTACATAGCGCCACAGAAATAAAGATGAATTGAATCCACACACATACAGCCACTTTAGTTTATTCAATTCCCCCATAGCGCATGTGTTCGCGCATTGGTGAATTCCACCGCAGGTATATTTCAAACCTGTGGGAAGCACTGCAACACCTGCATCCGATGCTGTTTGGTGCCACAAAGATGAAGCGTTCAGATTGGAAACGCTAAGTAGTAAAAGTGCCCACTGGGAGCAAAGTTCAATATGATCCACCGGGCTGTGGCTGGAGGCTTAATTAGGTAATAACAATAGGACTATCTTTAGAGATACTGAAGTGCACATAAAAGGATAACCGCATGATTAGTCTTCACAGATGAAAAAAACATATCCGTTTGCTCCAGGGGTTGCGCCGAACACAGCGGGAATATCAATCCGGGGCAATTAACGTGACCTACAGCTGGCAGGAGGTCAACAGCAAAAAAACAGCGTCCCTTTTCGAACGCAACCCTAAACAATGATTGTGTGGCAGGGTGCAGGCACAATGCACCGGGGGGTTAATTGCTGATCGCTGGACGGGTGAGAGAAGGCGCCAGCAGGCAGATTTCGGGTAGCAGGACGCTGGAGCAGGAGTAATGAGCTCTGACATGAGGCGATGCCGGGAAAGGGCCAGCAAAGAGAGAGAGAGAAACGCCTCTCTATGGGTATGACTAGAGGAAGCTGGAATTCAGAGTCACTGACTGTTGAAGTACATTGTGTTGAACGATTCATCTGCGCATGTCATAAAGACAAATAAAATAATTTGCCCTTGTTGACGGAAATCTGAAAATCCTCCATCTTTTCAGTTCAATTCTCAGATTAGGCCTGTCTAAGTTATTGGGCGTGGCTAACATATATAACCACGCCCCTCCAGCTGTCAGCTTTGCTCAATGGTTAGCGCTGTCGCCTCACAGCAAGAAGGTCGCTGGTTTGAGCCTCAACTGGGTCAGTTGGTATTTCTGTGTGGAGTTTGCATGTTCTCCCCGTGTTGCCTTGGGTTTCCTCCGGGTGCTCTGTTCCTTCACAAGTCTAAAGACATGTGGTATAGCAAAAATGTCCGTAGTGTATGTGTGTGAATGAGATTGTGTGGGTGTTTCCCAGTGATGGGTTGCTGCTGGAAGGGCATCTGCTGTGTAAAACGTGCTGGATAACAGCGTACTCACACTATGTACAGTTGTCTTGAACCGGGCCGAAGCATACTTGTCCCCCCTGCTGTCTCCCCCGACAGTCCCGCACTCACATTACATTCGGGCCTGAGCACGCTTCTGTCATCGATGACGCGCTGTTCAGTTTAAGAAGCGCTCGTTCAGCATAGTGGTCATTTCTTTATACCATTATATGGTTTTAGTGGTTTGATATGCAGTGACACACAAGTATTTCGCAGAACAGATCAGCCACCTTTGACTTTCATAAACAATCAAAGTCCTCGTACTGCAGGTTTTAGGAGGTCTGCTGAAGGTGCAGCTGTTGTACAGCTGTTTGTGTCTTTAATAATCTACAACAGTTTGCGTTCATTAAACAATAAGAATGATTAATAAATCCATATCAAACAGTCCCTAAAAATCACGTCTCGTCTTCAGTTTCAGGCGCGCTTTGCATTCACACTACAAGTGACTGCGCTAAAGCCCAAGTAAACCGCGCTCAGACACACCTCTTCCAACCGGGCCAGGGCCTGAGCCCAATTCAGAGCACTCACACTTCTCAAATGATCCGGGAAACGGGCCTGGGCACAGTTTGGATAGCATATTGTGAGTACGCCCTTAGTTGTCGGTTCATTCCGCTGTGGCGACCCCTGATTAATAAAGGGATTAAGCCTAAAAGAAAATGAATGAATGTATTAGCATCAAATATTGTAAAGTTGAAGGTTGGCCAGCGTAGATCAAATCAACAACTCTTCTGGAGAGTCACATTCTCTAATAATGAAAATATTTCAGATTTTCAAATGCTCATTTTGTTGGACTCTAACAAGCCGGGTCAAAAGCACAAGTTATGAAAACTATTCAGGAAAAGAAAAGTGAATTTCAAGTTTATCCCACACCATCTACTTTTTCAAAGTGACTGAGTCAGTAAGTGGGAGGATGGAAGAAGATGAAAATGTAGGCGTTGCAGATTTATTTTTTTCAATTAATGCAGTTAAGTAATAAAAGTTGGCCAGAGGCTAGAAACAATGTTTAGTGAACTAAACAGTACATCATCTGAACATGTATCTAATGTGTGGAAGTGGGAAGACAACAACAAAAAAGAAAAAAAGAAAAGATTAATCATGTGTATGTATGGATGTGTTTCCCAGAGATGGGTTGTGGCTGGAAGGGCATCCGCTGTGTAAAACAAATGCCGGATAAGTTGGCGGTTCATTCCGCTGTGGCGACCCCGGATTAATAAAGGGACTAAGCCGAAAAGAAAATGAATGAATGAATGAATGAAAAGATTAATCGTGTTTTACTGCCATGTTTGAGCTTTTAATACCATATGAGAGTCATGTGTCTGTTGTATTTGTCTTTTGTTTTAGATGGTGTGTGTGTGTGTGTACACTTATGTGTTTTTAAGAAGCGCTTTCTAAATAAACTTTGAATTGACTTGACTTTGACTTATCAAAATCTTTTTTTTTTATGTCAAGAAAAAGACCACTGATTCACGTTTAATTAGATTACTGACCACATTTACACGGACATCAGTAATCGAAGTATTTGCTTTAATCTGAATAAGACAAAAATATGAATACTTTTGAAATGTTCCTTTCTTATACCCGTTTCACATGTTATAGTGCATATGATTTATGTCATGTCACCATTCAACACTAGTTTCCTCTAGCGTTTCATGTTTGTCGTGATTGCATTAGGGCCGTTCAAATTTATCACATTGATATCGCAATTCGCAATAGTCACATCGAAAAGATATTTGCACTAGAAACAAGATAAAAATTCGACTAATTTGTATTTATTTATTTTTTTCATAAATCATGTAAATTCCATATAAATAAATGATTAAATACAGTTCTGTAGCTCCTGCTCAACCACAATTCAGACTCAACATTGCATATCTTTTTGTTTCAACACATTTCTAAACATAATAGTTTTAATAACTCATTTTTGATTACTGATTTATTATATCTTTGCCATGATGACAGTAAATAATATTCAACTAGATATTTGTCAAGATACTAGTATTCAGCCTAATGTGACATTTAAAGGCTTCACTAGATCATTGGGTTAAGTTAGGCAAGTCATTGTATAATGATGCTTTGTTCTGCACACAACTAAAAACAAGAATATTGCTTAAGTGGCCTAAAATCATTGACCATAAAATGATTTAAAAAATAAATCAAAAACTGCTTTTATTCTAGCCAAAATAAAATAAATAAGACTTTCTCTAGAAGAAAAAAATATTCTAGGAAATACTGTGAAAAATTCCTGAATTTGTTCAACAAAATGTGGAAAACATTTGAAAAAATAAAATAAATAAATAAAAATAAAAATCACAGGAGGTCAAATACTTTTGACTGGTAAAATTATTGGTATTGATTATGGAGTTATTTATTTTTCTTTTTAGGGGGGTTGTTGATAGCGATGTTAGGTCCCATGCTGAACCTATTTGTTTTGATTCTCTTTTGTGATTTGCAGAGACTGCATGGTTGCTGATTTGTGACACCCTAACGTGGTGCCTATAAAGAGTCCAATATTTGATGCGTGATGGAGCTCAATTAGCCGGACCTTCCTGCCTGTTGTTTTGATTATTTTATTTTATTTTGGACCATGAGCTCTGTTCACTACCATGCACACACACTTCACCACTGACTTCCATTTATACTGACCTAGGTTGCTTAAGTCAGTTGGCATTTCTGTGTGGAGTTTGCATGTTCTCCCCGTGGTTGCGTGGGTTTCCTCCGGGTGCTCCGGTTTCCCCCACAGTCCAAAGACATGCGGTACAGGTGAATTGGTTGTAGTGTCTGTAATTGTCCGTAGTGTATGAGTGTGAAAGAGAATGTATGGATGTTTCCCAGAGATGGGTTGCGGCTGGAAGGGCATCCGCTGCGTAAAACAATGCTGGATAAGTTGGTGGTTCATTCCGCTGTGGTGACCCCGGATTAATAAAGGGACTAAACCGACAAGAAAATGAATGAATGTAATACTAACTGTAGATTGTCAGATTACTCCAATATCGTGCAGCCCTACATAAAAATGTATGATTTTTCTGAATAATCAAAAGAAGCAGTTCTCCAGTCTCCAGAACGGCCTCTCCCAAGCCAAACCCCTTCATCAGAGAGTCTCTCCATCTCGTTTATCAATCTCTTCAGGTTCTCCAGTTCCCCTCCCTGGCTTTCATAATACGACTCATGACTCACACGCCAAGTCATGGTAACTCCAAAAATATTGTGACGGACTTCAGATCCCTTCTGAGTCCCATTAAGCCCTAGCAGTCCCAAAAAATGTTCTGATTCAACATTTCCTGAGGGCCGGAGCGAGGCCTCCACCTCCACCCGACGCTTTCACACACTCTCCGACACGCCTAGCCTAATGACTTAACCACCGAACGCACCACGCCCGGCTGGAGCGTCTGCCAGCCGCTTTCCAGAACCCTCCACCACTCGCAACACACACTCCCCGTCCGTGCATTTAGCTTTTTTTCTGGGGGCCAGCATGTTACATCAGACACTGATGCCTTTTAGATGGGAGATGCATGAGAAGGAATGTTACTAGGCATGGGACGATAACTGGTTTTACCATTTTAAAACCGCAAAATTGGTTTAGATGATATGTTTGTTTTGATTTGAGTGTTTTTTATGACTATTTCATTTAGGGTTTTTTTGTGCAACAGCATATCCAGCATAAAAAGACCCTCCACATCAACCTCTACTGGTCCGCACACGATTCAGGAAACATTTACAAGACAAAAACCTTAGAAACCAACATCCAGGCATGCTTTAGAGCTGAACAGTGTAGAGACAAGTTTCTTACAAAATGCACAAGCATTTCGAAATAAAAGCATCGAGGATAAAAACACAAAGGAAGTCAAAAAGTATGGCTGCAAAGTGCAGTTAATGAATAACACAAACAGTACATCCACATTTTAAACAGGTGGTCCACTACGTTCTTACATTGTAAACTTGAGTTGATGTGTGATGTAGCTGTGTGAGCATAAACAACATCTCTGAATGTAAGACGCTCAACGTTGAATGCAAAACAAGACATTGGCTATTACAGAGTTAGCTTCGCAAAGCCTACAGCAAACAATGTTTGGGGACTACAAAAAAACATCCGGATTAATGCGATGACAAACCTTTCAGGTTACATGCACACACCCCGCGCAGTGAAGGTGCTGTAATGTTATAGCGGAAGAAGCTAAAATGCTGTCCAAACGCTGCTATTTCCACAGAGCTTCTTCTGTGTCTCTATTCGGGCGTCCAAAGGACAGAAGTGCTTACAGTTTAATTTTACTTATGTTTCAGAGCATTTTCATTTAAATTAAAATGAACTTCACATTTTAGGGCTTACATTTTAGTTATTGAAGGACATTTTAAGACTTTTTAAGACCTCGTGGACACCCTGATATAGTACTAGGGGTTGGGATTGTAATATTTGTTTAAGCTAAGAAGTGTAGTGGGGAAAAAAATCATACACGAGTGCAATCATGTGGAACAAATGACCCAAACCCATCTAAAACCAAACCCCAGGGACTACAGATGTAAATTTGCTTTATAGCTAACTCTGGCACAACATGTCATGTTGAACATTGTGGGATGGGATGGGATGGGATGGGATGGGATGGGATTGGGATTGGGATTGGGATTGGGATTGGGATTGGGATGGATGGATGGATGGATGGATGGATGGATGGATGGATGGATG
>CAIGQQ010002327.1:2777161-2800589 GCA_903798035.1 Danio albolineatus | reverse complement strand
TGCATAAGGATGGATGGATGGATGGATGGATGGATGGATGGATGGATTGGATTGGGATGGATGGATAGATGGATAGATAGATGGATGGATTGGAATGGGATGGATGGACAGATTAGGATGGATGGATATGGATGCATAAGGATGGATTAGATTGGGATGGATGGGTGGGTGGGATGGATTGGGATGGATGGGTGGGTCGGTCGGTTGGTCGGTCAATAGATAGATAGATAAGCACTTCAGTTAAACCATGTTAAAGATGAATATATAATTAAATCAACCAATAAGGACAGTGATGCGCCTGTAGTTACCTGTAGTGACGAAAGATCTCCTCCTCCACTTCAGTACAGAAATGGCACTTAGTGCAGGCGTATTCTCCGGGATGATCCCGTCCAGGCCCCGCCCCTCCATCCCCCGACACCTCCTCCTCCGGCTTGACCTCCAGCAGGCTGTGAGAGGTGTGCGCGCTGTCGTAGTGCAAGAGTAGCAGGTCAATATCAGTGGCGGTGAACGGACACTGGTCGCACAGGTGAGTGACGGAGGCTCGGGCCGCAGGCGGAGAAGGAGCCGCGTTTCCTCCGCCCGTCAGCAGAAGCAGAGCACAATGCGAACAGGAGCTTTTCCGGCAGGCGAACGGGTAGGAGATCTCACCCAGGTGCTTCTCAGGTGTGCACAGCCCACGTGGGCAGAACGGGCAATGTTTAATGGTGCATTTATGGATGCTGTGAGCCCGCTGGTAGTGATGTAAAAGCGGAGCCACAATGATAACTTCCGGCCCATGTGTCATCGAGTACCGGAAGTCACAAAACTGGCAGTTGTAACTGGTTACAACAGTTTCCTGTTCGCTCGTCTTCTCTTTCTTTCGTAAACCATCTCCATCACGTGTCTTCCAATCTCCTGGACTTCCCTCCCGGACGGCAGCGTGTCCGTGTCGCTTCTCATAGTGCTCCAGAAGTTTTGATGCACCAGAGGCTTCGCAACTAAAGCTGCAGTATTTGCACCAGTAATAAGCAGAAGGGTTGTCTCCTCCTATAGTGTGGCTTGGAGAATCAGACGATCTGATTGGTACAGAGTATCCAGCCACAGAGTCATCTTCAGATCTCACTGCCACCCGGTCGGCCCACTTTCCGTGCTCATCCGCACCAATGCGAGGTACACAGTTCCCCTTGCGTTCGCTTGAAGACTTCTCATCCAGGTTTGAGTTGGACGGAGGTGGACTTTTCATCTTATTAGGATGCGTGGCCAGGAAATGCTGCTCCAGATCCACTGAAGAGCTCCCCATGTAGGTGAAGTTGCAGAACTTGCAGCGGAAGTACTTTGTGTTTCCTTGACAGTCCTGCGTTTTCCTCCCGATCCCGATGAAGGTGCCGGCGAGCGTTACCTGTGAGGGAGGAAGGGATGACAAAAGAGGGAAAATGAGATAAAGGGAAAGAACAATCATCCGCGAGTTACACAGAATTACAGAGAAATGGAAGGCTGATGTAATAAGGCAGACAACAGACTTTCAATAACACCTCCCAGTCTCTGAGACGAGGCAGCAGTTATCAGCACACAAAGGCAAATCACATTTTATGTTCTTATTACTTCTCAGAGCTGAGAATTGGAGAATCCTCCGGCGAGCAGACGGGAAACCTGTTGAGGAGCTGAGGAATAAAGCAAGAGTGCAGTACAGGGTCTTTTCTGATTAGTGATATACTGGTGTCTGCTTAGTTCTGAAACTTCGAAATTATTAAATATAATGATTTTTTTAATGCAAGCTAGTCGTTAAGTATCAAAAATCTTAAATGAGTGTGTACAGTAATCAACATTTGAAGATGCTCCAAAACATTTGTAAAATTAATTCATTTTCCTTCTGCTTAGTCTGTATTTCAGAGGTCGCCACAGCGGAATGAACCACCAACTATTTAGTATTATAATAATAATTCCTTACATTTATATAGCTTTTTTCATGCGCTTTACACAATGGGGGGGGGATCTCCAAAATTATTAAACCCCCTGAATTATTATCCCCCCTTGTTTATGTTTATTCCCAATTTTTGTTTAATGGAGGGATTTTTTCAACACATTTCTGAACATAATAGTTTATTAACTCATTTCTAATCACTTATTTATTTTATCTTTGCCATGATGACAGTAAATGATATTTGACTAGATATGTTTCAAGGCTTAATAGCTTAAAGTTAGGGTAATCAGGCAAGTCATTGTATAACGATGGTTTGTTCTGTAGAGTATCCAAAACAAATATTGATTAAAGGGGCTAATAATACTGAGCTTAAATTGTTTTTTTTTTTAATTATTATTAAAAGGTGCTTTTATTCAAGTTTAATAAGACAAATAAGTTCTTCTCCAGCAGAAAAAATATTATAGGAAATACTGTGAAAATTTGGGGTTTAATACCTCTGATTTTAACTGTATATACAGTTAAAGTTAAAATGATTTGCCCTCATTTTTTTAGTGATTTAATGATTTTTAGTATATTTTTTTCATATATTTCCCAAATGATGTTAAACAGATTCAGGGATTTTTCACAGTATTTCCTATAATATTTTTTTCTTCTGGAGAAAGTCTTATTTGTTTTATTTTGACTAAAACAAAATCAGTTATAAATAGTTTTAAATATCATTTTAAGGTCAAGATTATTAGCCCTCTTAAGCAATTATTTTTCAATTGTCTACAGAACAAACCATTAATATCCAATAATTAGCCTAATTATCCTAACATTAATCTAAATAACCTAATTAAACTCTGGCTCACACTGTGCGATTTTTTTAAATCATGAACGATTGGCTCACGTCACACTGTAAGATCTCAACTATCATAAAGTCAGACTGAACGACAATGAAGATGCGCCGAACATGAAAGAAAACACCCCTGGAGTTTAACGTCATCAACCCGTGACACTTTCACTATCCTGCATTCTGAAATGATTCCTCACAGCGAATGTAAACAAACTGGGGTGGCAATTTTGCACACAGCACGCCTCAATAATAAAACCAGGAAAAAAAACATGACATTTCTCTGTGGTCGTTTGAATTGTCGTATGAAATGCGTCATCAGATTCGGTGGTTCTTGGATTGACGCTCATCGCAGCTGTTGTCACACTGCAGGAAAGTGTCTAAAATCTTCTGACGCTGCCGGAACTTCATCGGAGGAAAAATCTGACCACAACAGGCATTAAGCGGCTGTCTGTGAACATGTCAAACCAACGATCAAAGATCACAGAGTCTAGCCGAGGATTTCAGGAATCTTTTAGGATTTCCCAAATTTGTCTCAGTATTTACTTATTGGGTCTAAATCGTGTACACAGCAGATCTCAAAACTCGACCTGCAATTAGAGGGATACAAAATTAGCATTAGCTCTACTATAAAAGATCTGGGTGTCATAATAGACAGCAATTTAACTTTCAAAAATCATATATCACGTCACAAAAACTGCATTCTTTCATCTGAGAAATATTGCTAAGTTACGAAGTATGCTATCCATCTCAGATGCAGTAAAGCTAGGTTACGCTTTTATGACTTCTAGGTTGGATTACTGTAATGCTCTGTTCGCTGGTTGCTCCTGTTTATCTAACCAACCTTCTGTCTCGCTACAATCCAACCCGCTCTTTAAGATCTTAAAACTCAGGGCTTCTGATAGTACTTAGAACAGCAAAGTCAAGTAAAGGAGGTTGAGCCTTCTCATTTATGGCTCCTAAACTCTATAATAGCCTTCCTGATAATGTCCGAGGCCCAGACACACTCTCAAAGTTCAAAACTAGATTAAAGACCTATCTTTTTAGTAAAGCATACACTCAATACATCACATAGTGGTAGGATGCATGAATGTGCTCCACGCATCTCCTTTATATACACTATGAACAGCAGCTATGCTAATTATTCTCTTTATTCTCTATTTCCACCTGGGGATACTCATCCCGAGGCCCCCAGAGACTATGCAGCGCCACGGATGCGATCCAGACCCATGAGGAGACGATTCCAAGGCTCCATAATCCTGGACCAGGCTGTATCCTGAGCAGCTGCTTGGCAGAGTAGCAAGCATGAGACTGATTCCTGTGACCCTCCAAGGACAGATGAGCCTCGAGTTCTCTAGCCTCCGGCGACTAGACTGCAGCTAGAGCTGTGCACCGATGGATTACTCTTCTGTGTTTGGACTTTAAGTAGTGAATATTAAACAACACTGAACTGAACTGAACTCAAACATTAATAACTAAACTGACACTTTCAATTTACTATAACCTTCTATGTGAAGATGCTTTGGCACACTCTACATTGTAATAGCGCTATACAAATAAAGGTGAATTGAATTGAAATATTTTTCAAGACACTTCTATACAGCTTAAAGTGACATTTAAAGGCTTTACTAGGTTAATTAGGTTAACTAGGCAGCTTAGGGTAATTAGGCAAGTTACTGTATAATGATGGTTTGTTCTGTAGACTATTGAGAAAATATATAGCTTAAAGGGGCTAATAATTTTGAAAAAATAAAACTGCTTTAATTCTAGGCGAAATAAAACAAATAAGACTTCCTCCAGAAGAAAAAATATTATAGAAAAGGTCAATATTAATAGCCCTTCTAGCAATTATTTTTCAATTGTATACAGAACAAAGCATCAATATACAACGATTTGCCTAATTACCCTAACATTTATCTTATTAACCTAATTAAACTCTCACACTTTGCGATTTGTAAAAATCCTGAACAATTGGCTCACGTCACACTGTAGATGTCAGCTATCATAAAGACCGAACGACAATGAAGACGCGCCAAACGCGAAAGAAAACGACCCTGTAGTTTAACGTCATCCACTTGTGACATTTTCACTACCTCACAGCAAATGTAAACAAACTTCAGCTGCAATTTTGCACACAGCACGCCTCAATAATAAAACCAGGAAGAAAAAACATGACATTTCCCCGCGTCCATTTGAATTGTCGTATGGATTGCGTCATCAGATTCGGTGGTTCTTGAATTGACGCTCATCGCAGCACTGCAGGAAAGATGACAAAATCGTGGCTGAAATCTCACAGTGTGAGCAGGGTTTAAGTCTTTAAATGTCGCTTTAAGCTGAATACTAGCATCTTGAAAATGATCTAGTCTAATATTATTTACTACCTTCATGACAAAGATAAAATGAACCAGTGATTAGAAATGAGTTATTAAAACTATTATGTTCAGAAATGTGTTGAAA
The DNA here is from genome assembly GCA_903798035.1 of Danio albolineatus. Lineage (NCBI taxonomy): Eukaryota > Metazoa > Chordata > Actinopteri > Cypriniformes > Danionidae > Danio > Danio albolineatus. The sequence goes on along the minus strand of CAIGQQ010002327.1, from coordinate 2,795,400 downwards.
AAATCTTCTTTCTATAAAATGAATAAATAAACAGGGGGCTAATAACTCATATTAAACCCGCAGACATGCAGATCTCCAGCGTAAGAAGATGCACTAGATGTCTGGCCTATAAGCGAGCATATGGAATATTTAGCTGGCAGAAGAGTGTGTGAGTGGGAGGTCTCCAGCTTTATTCGCACTGTGGGGAATTCAACGTCATGCTCCAGACAAAACACTCAAGGAATGTCACAGAGCAGACTGAGCTTTTTCCCTTGAGCAGGCCCTGGGCTGTATGTTCAAGCGATGATTAAATAAACACCCACTGCTTAGCGTAATATGTGCTTGACTGTAATTCTACACATGGATATTACAGATACAAAGTGGGCTAATTTGAAGTCTCAGCTGGTGGCTCTGTATCAGCAGTCGGAGGAATTACATTTATGTCGAGTGCACTTACGTTACAGATCGCAAAAGACACTTGCTTTAGGTTTTTTTTGTTATGGTAAAAACAAATCAAGGAAACTACATACAGAAAGAAACATTATAATTAGTGTAATATTATTTTTAATGCAATAATAATAATAATAATAATAATAACATCAATAATAATAATAATAATAATAATAATAATAATATATGCTTAAAGAGCAGTTTTTTTGTTATGGTAAAAAGAAAACTACATACAGAGAGAAACATTATAATTAGTGTAATAATATTTTTAATGTAATAACAATAATAATACTTTTTGTGGCATATTTATGCATGCTAGAGTTGTGTCAACGACCTTGTTAAAGTCATTTAACATAAATATGAATGTATAACTAATACTACTACTACTACTACTACTACTAATAATAATAATAATAAGAAGAAGAAGAAGAAGAAGAAGAATAAATATTAAATAATCAAATAAATATCAAATAAATATTAAATAAAAATAATAATAGTAATAATAATAAATGTAAATTTATTAAATAAAAATATATGATTATTGCAAACTAATGAGCTATTTTTATGATTATGATTATGATGATGATTATTATTATTATTATTATTATTATTATTATTATCACTACTACTACTACTAATAATAATAATAATATTAATAATAATCATCATCATCATCATCATCTTCATCATCATCATCATCATCATTATTATTATTATTACTACTACGACTACTACTACTAATAATAATAATAATAATTATTATTATTATTATTATTATTATCATCATTATTCTTATTATTATTATAAAAATATAAAATATAAGTTGCTGTATATAACTGTTTATATAATAATAATAAAAATGTATAAATATAACTGTTTTTGCTTATTATTAATTTATTATTATTATTATTTTTATTATTATTATTATTAAAAATGTATTTTTCATATATCTTGTTTACTAGCTAAGATTAGAGAGGATAATTAAAATATTAGCAAGACTGTTTTGGTTTTGATTGGTTCTTTTCTTTAGCGCCACCCATAGCCAGTCTTTCTAAAAATTCTGTTGGTTATTGTTTCTAAAATTGTAAATATTGTAAATAAATCACCCACTGTTTCACCATCACCATGCACTTGTACATAAATCAATATTATTTGTACATAAGTTATTGTTTACCACCCTTTCTTTGGAGCACAAGTTTCTGTTTTAACCTATCGCCAGTCCAATCAAACCTCACTCCCCTAGACTACCAAAGGGTGATAACAATGACAAATAATAATGAACAAAAACAGGTTGCAATATTTATATATTTTTTTCTAATTTATTATTGTTGTTGTTGTTTTTACTATTATTATTATTAGTTTTTAATTATTATTATTATATTATTATTAAATATCAAATAAACAAAAAGTCAGCAATACTTATTTTTTTTATATTTCTAATTTTTATCGTTGTTGTTATTATTATTATCATTATTATTATTATTATTATTATTATTATTATTATTATTAACTTGTTAATTAATTAAAATAATAACAAATAATAGCAGTACTTATTTTTTATTTAATAACATTTTATTTTTATTTTTTTTGTGTGTGGGATCTTTGTGCGGTGGTGTCTTCAGTTGAGTCTTGAACATCTTTGTGTTGTTGGTGTCGAGTCATTAAATGTAATCGAAGTCATTAAATGTTAAAATATAGACATTAATGTAGAATTATTTAATAATAAAAATACCATAATTAAATATAATCCCCTTCAAGGTCTCACATTACAATAAGGCTCAATAGTTAATGTTAATTAATGCATTTACACACATGAACAAACAACGAACAACACATTTACTACAGTATTTGTTCATGTTAGTTAACGTTAGTTAATGAAAATACAGCTGTTCACTGTTAGTTCATGTTAACTCACGGTGCCTTAACTAATGTTAACAAGCATGGACTTGGATGTTAAGAATCATTAGTAAATGTTCAAGTATAATTAATAAATGCTGCACAAGTGTTGTTCATGTTAGTAAATGCATTAACTAATGAACCCTACAGTAAAGTGTTAACAATTACAATTTATAGAATAAAAAATTATAATAATAATAATTCAACCAATATTTTTTTTATATTCTTATAAAAAGTTACATCCGTGACCAATAGTCGGATCAGGCTGATACAGTAAATGAAGCCCTTCCCTGAATAAACCTTATAAAATTAAACATGCAGCTTAAACTGTACAAATGACATTTGTGAAGTGAAGCCGTGCTGAAAGTTGGGCAGAAAAATGACTATGACATCTGTTCATTACCCATCGTTTAAAATAAATCGACTCCTATGTTTTCACTGGCTCCCCTCTGCAGCTTCCCTACGCTCTTTTTCCCCCCACTTTTTTCATTGGGAAAATGAGGAATCGCACTCGTCGATATTACTGCATGGAAAATTCCACCAGGAACAAATTCTGAATAGACTCATTATTCAAACTTTTTTTCATAAGAATTTATACTGTATTATGGAAATTTTAGACAGGCTGATGCTGAATTGAAAAAGATTGTGAGCATTTATTTAAAAGAAGTAAAACAACAACTCACGGCAGATTTCTTTTTGTTATGGTAAAATACAAACAAAACTACATACAAAAAAAAACATTACAAGTATTATAATGTTATTTTATTGTATTAATAATAATAATAATAATAATAATAATAATAATAATAGTAATAGTAATAATAATAATAATAATAATAATTATAATAATAATAAATCAAATGTTGTGTGGCATCTTTATGGATATTGGAGTAGTTTCAATGATATTGTTGAAGTCATTAAATGTCTCAGCATAAATTGTAAACATTATTATTATTATTATTATTATTATTATTATTATCATATTCATAACAACATTAATAATAATAAAGAAACATTTGAAATACCTATCTATTATTTATTATTATTATTATTATTATTATTATTATTATTATTATTATTATTATTATTATTATTTATTTATTTATTTATTTTTGTTTGTTTGTTTGTTTGTTTGTTTATTTGTTTATTTCAAATTTTATGTGGCATCTGTATGGATATTGGAGTTCTGTGTCAATGACCTTGTTGAAGTGACTTATAAATTCATAAATACTAATGTATACTTATTATTAATAATTTTAATAATAATAATAATAATAACGAAATATCCTAAAAGAAAATGAATTCAATTCAATTCAATTAAATTGAATAAAAAAATCAAATCAAATTAAATTAAATTACATTTAATTTGTTCATTCATTCATTCGTTCATTTATTCATTGATTTATTTATTTATTTGTTTATTTGTTTGTTTATTTGTTCATTTATTTTTCTAATTTTGTGTGTCATCTTTATAGATATTAAAGTTTTGTGTCAATGACCTTGTTAAAGTGATTACATTTTAATGTATACTTAACAATAATAATAATAATAAAAATAATAATATTTATTACATATTTGCAATACTTATCTATTCATTTTTTTGTTTATTTGTTTTTCAGACTGTGTGTGGCATGTGGAATTGGAATTGTGCATCAATGACATCATTAAATCTTGCACTCGTCAATATTACTGCATGGAAACTTCAACCAGGAACTAATTCTGAATAGACTCATTATTTAAAAAAAAAATTTATCCTAAGCATTTATACTGCATTTGGCCGTTTCTGACAGGCGGAAGATTAATTAAAAAAGATTGTGAGCATTTATTTTAGAAGAAGAAAAAAAAAACTCAGGTAGCAGTAGATGCGTGTTTGCTTGGAGTACATGCACATCTCCAAATAATGCTCCATCTAAACACTGGGGCCAGTGCTACTCCAAATCAGCCAAAAGTCACAGAACAAAGCCAAATGCAACGTGCCAACATGATTTCGACTAATCTCCTTCACATTCTCCTGTTTTTGTTTGTTTCTGTAAATCAGAAATCACCAAGGTGAAATGACAAACGATGCTTTCATTTGGATTTCAATGGAGCAGCTTGATTGCTTATTCATGGTGTTATTTTAACAGCGCACGCATGAACAAATATGAAGGCCAGTCAAAAAGTCTAAATTAAAATGTTCATCAGTGTGTGAGTTTGAGCGTGTGCATGACTTTGCATGCATCATATAGTGTTACCGTCCGTCTAGTGGCTTTACTTCTGTGATATAAATGTGAAGTTTTGCTGTTGCATGTGCATGCATCATTTTGAGGTCTTAATGACCCATGGGTCTGACTTAATTCTGCCTATGAAGCAAGGCGGCTCCTAAGGTTTTGTAGCAGAGCAACAGAAAGCCCTCATAAATCACTGATCTGTAATGCTCTAAATAAGGAGTAACTCTATGCATCATAAAACAGCATTTCACAGGTGACAGATGGCCTGATTTGATTTCAATACAGGTGATGAGAGTTATGGCATACTCCAATATGCATACACAAGTTTTTTTCCATTTATTATAGCAAGCGTAATGCAGTAACATTGCAAATATATATATTTATTTATTTTTTTTCAACTTTAAATGTATTTTTATTTTTTAATTATTTGAAATGTAAAATAAAGTGGACATGTTTAAATAACAACAATTATTATAATTATTATAATAATTATTATTATAATTATTATTATAATTATTATTATTATTATTATGCATGATGCAAATCTGTGAAGTCAATTACATTATCCCCCAGAAAGTATTATAATAATATGCTGATATAATACAGCATAGGTAAAATACTGCTATTCATTCATTAATTTTCTTACTATTCCACAGCGGAATGAACCACCAACTCATCTACTGTATGTTTTACACAGCGGATGCCCTTCCAGCTGCAACCCATCACTGGGAAACATCTGGCGAGAGAGAGATGTGATCAGACCTCAGATTCGATGTGTATATTCGCTCATCAAAATGAGTTTTTCATTCGATTAAAAGCCGAAATATTGCCAGACAGACGAAGCAACTTTCGGTTCTGGAAGAGAGCGGCATCAGTGATAAAAGACTGGACACACTGTTGGTGAAAAAAACAAACACACATATGATAGGCCTACACTCTTGTAGGTATATTCATTATTAGTATTTTTTTTATATTAAACGCATAATAATTAAGTGCAAAAAAAGAACAGCTAAACTTCGAAAAAAGTGATTACTGCGGTTGCCGTGATGATCAATTTGTTTCTCTACGGTTGACTTGTCAGTGGTGCGGCATTGCTAAATCACTTCTGCTTTAATACAAAAAATAAGATTATAGTCTAATTTAGTTTAGTGTAATATAGTTATGTGATTTAATCAGTGTATAATTTATAAATATTTTAAGAGTTCACACTTAGCTGATGATTGATAATGAAGCTAGTTTGGCATGCTGTCCCAGGAGAGAGCCCTGAGCTCATAAGATCCTCGAGTCTGGGGCTCCCTCCCATTTGTAGGGCGAGAGGAGAGTTTAAGCTCAGGAAGATCTCAAGAACCCCCCGCCCTACTGGTGGAATTTGGGCATGGTGCTGATTTGTTTAAGTCAATTTACTTATGTCTCATGTTTTGGACTGTGGGATGAAACCAGAGGACCCGGGGAAAACCCACACGAGCACGGGCAGAACATGAACTCCGCACAGAAATATCAGCTGGCTGGGTAGAGGCCCAAACCAGAGGCATTCTTGCTGTGAGGCAACAGTGCCAGCCACTGGGCCGCCGTGCTACCCTATAGAGGAAAAGGGCAGAGAGGGGGTGGAAGGGGGGATTCTTCAAGACGAAGATGACTAACGTAAGACGCTTTGGTTATTTATACTAAGATGGGAATCGTCTGATTGGTGGATTGTGCATTAGCTTGACTCTGGGCCAGCCGTGTCAATCATAAGCACACGCTCCTCTCGAAGTTCGTTTATAACTAAACTTCACAAAGTACTTTTTCGATTTAGGCTTAGGCAGAGTTTAATATTTAGTTTTACTTGTAAATGCAAAAGATTGTGCGCTTCAAGGGGGTCGCACACCAGAAGCCCCTCTTGGCAAAGCGCCGCGTCACACCACGCATCGCTATGCATTTCAGAATTTCTATCAGGGTACGAACACTGGCGCTGCAAGTCAGCAGCTGTCCGCGGTGCCCAGCCACGACTCAGGACACTTCATATTTCTGCAGCCTCACAGAACGCAATCTGAATAATTTAATTTTAAAAAGCCTGCGAATGTGAGTGTCTGGTGAACGATACTTTCAACTGATACTTCTCAGTGGCACATCCAGTGTGCGACCAGCTTTAGGGTTTTTTTATGGCACTTTATTGCATGTTGAATGTTACAATCAAAGATTTTTATTACAAAAGTGCACTACCACAAGATGCTTTTGCTGATGGAAAAATATAACTCATTTTCAAATTCTAGCCTTGTTTATCTTCATCTGTCTGTTATTGTCTGTCAGTTTCCCTATTTGCAGCACTGAAAGTATTCCAGATTACCTTTAAAGAATGAACTCTGTCAGAAGAGAAACTCAGAAACATTGTGAGGTGAAGGTCATGCGATTTTTAAAATTAGAGTATGCGTATTTATGGCTATTGATCTTATCTACCCGCGACCCAACCATAGTTAAACATCAAGCAATCTATTTTTTGATTACCTGACCAGCGGATTAACGGCAGGACTCGTGAATATGAAAGAACCGCGCATAACCGGGTTTTAAGCGTCCCCAACATGCAATACAGTGATCTCATAAGGTAACATACACTGCACACACTTTGTGTAATATGTGAAGTCGTGGACGCGTGTCAGCACAAGGAAAACTCCTCCTTTAAATGTCCACGCTTGATCCTTAACCTCTTAAACTCTAATGCTATTTTGGGATTTCCACCTGGATTTTGTCTACCTAATTTTAAAAGCTTCCCAAATCCACATGCAGAGGAGTAAATGCAAAAATGTGGTATCATTTTAAAGAAAACCTTTTAAATTTTCATAAAACACTGTTGAAAGTGATTAAAATAATTGTATATGTTGTCTGTGTTATCATAAACACTTTTTAAAAAGAGGCGCTTTCTGTATTGTTTCTTTATAAACTCAAATTTAAAAGAGTACCTTTTAGGTTCTGTGTGGTCTAGGTTTCTGTAATAAAATTTTGGTGGATCCTGCACATGTCAGTAATCATAAGAAAAAAGAAAAATGCCTCTATCATAATCTATGCAAAAGTTATTGTATTCCAACTGATGAGAGGTGCTATACCTTTTATGTAATTTCCGCCTACCAAACTTTGAAAGTCTTCCATATCCAAATGCAGTGGTATAAATGACAAATTCTAGTGTTATTGGACAGAAAACCATTTGAATTTACAAAAGAAACTGCTGAAAGTAATAAATAATATTTGTTATGTTTTCTGTTTTATGATGAACCACTTCAACATTAGGCGCTTTTTTTTTTTTTGATAAAAAGAATTTTTTGAAATTGTGTAGATAATCCCATAAGAGAATAAGACAACTCCAGACAGTTCTGCTTGAAACCAGCAGAGAGCAGCAAACACAAGGAAAAATAATTTTGTCTCTACCATGGAGTATGCAAAAGTTATTGTAATTCAACTGAATATTGGGAAAATATGGCATGCGGATAGACTATTGTTTTCATATTTTCACGATCTTTGGTTTGATCAAACATAATTCACTGTGTTTTGACCACATTATACATACAAAAGGAATACTTATGCACATCACCTCAAAAACAGCGGAGAAATGGCCTGTTTTGAAGCACTCAGCATAAGGTAAGAGATGATGTAGCATTTGTGGCTTTCTGTGCGATCTGGGGCTGCTTATTGATCATAAATATAATATGAAATAGAATATAAATAGAATATAATTCACATAAAGGAACACTAGAATCGTACAAGGACGGGCGAGAGCTTTTATTTGAGCTATGACTTGTACATGTGTCATATTTGAAGCATATAAATATAGGAAAATGACAGCTCGGGTATCCAGTATTTTGTTGTGTAATTAAATGTTAATAACTTTTGTACAGTAAAATAAAAACCTAAGTGATGCATATGTGCATAAAATATAGCTTCTACGCTTTCAAACGGAACCACTTATAGGGGTCTTGCGCAACCACAGACCTTTAAAAATGAAAGTGAATCTGATGACGTCACAGGACCCGGTACCGGGTCCGCGGAGTTTAAGAGATAATAGCTAAGTTATATGGATTTGCAGGGTTATGAACAATATGTGTATAATTTTGGCTTTGAACATTCTTCTGTTAAAGATTGTTGTGTCCATCCTTGCTACAGGCTAAAAAACTATTTGAAACCAAATTTATGAAGTATCGGCGAGTACAATTCAAATACTTGTACCCATATCATTTTTTTTTAATAAGTGGTATCGGTTCATCGCTAATCTGTTCACACTGGAAATCTGATATTGGCCACATTTATAAGAACAGTGTGAACAGCTGAGCAAAACAATCAGATCTGAGTAAAAATCATTTGAGCACTAAGCCTCGCAGTGTGAATGTAGCATTAGAAACAGCATTTGTTTGTAATTACCTGTACATCGTAGGTGCCGTTGAGCACTGAGGCTCTGGGTGATCCAGCCTCGGCCACAGGCCCGCTCTGCACCGACTGTCCCAGGACACGCGTGGTCTCTTTGGCCTGTGTCTGAGCTGTGAACTGCACCATATTGTGAAGCGCCAGAATCTTATTGTCCAGCTCTGCGTCCTGCCGCGTCCGGTTATGCAGGCCCAGATGGTACTTGCGAAAGTGTTTGATCAGGTCCGTGGGGTCGTTGCCGTAATAACCGTACCCACAAATGTTGCACTTAAAGTCTTGTAGTTTAGGAGAGGAGGCAGGAGGCGCCCCTATTTCGCCTCCCAGAGGACTGTGGGTGTTTTCGGCTCCTCCGACGGGCCGCTGCGGGTTAAGCGTGACTGGAGGAACTTTAGAGATATCCAGAGATTCGTCAACAGGACTGTCAGAGCCGAGCAATGGTGGAGGGCTTTCTGTGGCGTCCTTTTCTTCTCCGTTACTGGTGCAGCTTTGTACGATGACACCGCTGGCCCGGGTGGAGATTTTGAGACCGTCCTCTTCACCTTCTGCACTCAAAAAAAAAAAATAAATAAATGTTCAAAGTTTGCTGTTTGTCCAAACTACATATTTAAAATGAGCTGAAACAACCCAATTATTGGTACACTGTAAAAAGAGATTAGTTACTTAAAGCGAGTAAACCAATTCCCTTAAAGGGGTGCTCCACTACTATATCATATTTTAAACTGTAGTTGATTTGTAATGTGGCTGTGTGAACATAAACAACATCTCTGAATGTAAGACGCTCAAAGTTCAATGCAAAGGCAGACATTGGCTATTACAGAGTTAGCTTAGCCTACAACGAATGAAGTTTGGGGACTTCAAAAAAAATACATCCTGGTTAATGATGTCATAAACCCTTCAGGTTAAGCGCATTCACCACATGCTGCGAAGAGGCGTGGCCAGATGTGCTGTAATGTTATAGTAGGACGCTTCCTGGTGACATAAACAGGGTTCTTGCACCATTTTAAAAGTAAAATTTAATGCTTTTTAAGACCTTTTTAAGATCTCAACAAATAAAATTTAAGACCCAAAAATTTCATAATTTCTTTAGAATAGGTTATTCATTTGGGCGCCACGGTGGCGTAGTGAGTAGCACGTTCGCCTCACAGCAAGAAGGTCGCTAGTTCGAGCCTCGGGCTGGGTCTGTTGGCATTTCTGTGTGGAGTTTGCATGTTCTCCCCGTGGTTGCGTAGGTTTTCTCCGGGTGCTCCGGTTTCCCCCACAGTCCAAAGACATGTGGTATAGGTGAATTGGGTAGGCTAAATTGTCCATAGTGTATGAGTGGGAATGAGTGTGTATGGATGTTTCCCAGTGATGGGTTACAGCTGGAAGGGCATCCGCTGCGTGGAACAGGTGCTGGATAAGTTGGCGTGAAGTTGAATGCAAGGTTCAACGCTAAGGATTTTTTTTACTGGCCTGATCGGGCCAGTGGATCAGATCTTTACTTGCCCTGCTAAAATTTTCACTGGCGCCACCAAAAAAAAGTTAATGGCTATTTCTTAGACACATACAGTATTTTAAATAATGTTTCAAAATCCAAATATAATTGTAATACCTGCCCTTTTCATTCAGCATAACTTTTTTTAATACAACTGACAATAAAAAAATACAATAGTTAATTCATTCATTCATTTTCAGCTTAGTCCCTTTATTAATCTGGGGTCACCCAATTCACCTATACCACATGTCTTTGGACTTGTGGGGGAAACAGGAGCACCTGGAGGAAACCAACGCAACCACGGGGAGAACATGCAAACTCCACACAGAAACACCAACTGACATAGACGAGGTTCGAACCAGCGACCTGCTTGCTGTGAGGCGACGTGCTACTAACTAACGCCACCGTGGTGCCAAAATACAACTGTATTTAGCGTGTGTGTGTATATATATATATATATATATATGCATGTATGAATATGCTGCCGGTCAAAAGTTTGGGGTCAGTTTTATTAATTTTTGTTAATTTTTTTTTTTAAGCAAAATTATTCAGTTCATCAAGGTGACATTTGTTAAGTGTAAAAAAATAATAATAATTGTTAAGTATTTCTTACAAATTTAATTAACTGCTTTTTTTATTGTATGTAGTTTCAAATAAAATTCTTACTCCAGTCATCATTGCTTTTATTACTATTACCATTAATAATAATAATAATAATAATAATAACAATAATTAATATTAGAGTGATTTCTGATAGATCATGTGACTCTGATGACTGGAGTAATGAAGCTGAAAATTCATCTTTAAAATCACTGGAATAAATTATTCAGTTAAATGATGAACTACTTTTACACAGTTATCTTATAGTGCAATAACATTTTACAATGTGTGCTGTATTTATGATGAAATAAATGCAGCCTTGGTGAGCAGGAGAAGCTTACTTTAAAATATTTAACAATCATACTGACCCCAAACTTTTGACCAGTTGTGCATATAATATTTTATAAGCGGAAATGTGCACTTTAATTTTGACACCCACAGACACCTTCACCAAATATAAATCAGAGAGGTCAGACTTTCTCATACAGAGCATTTCGGTTGTCACGTTTTGTAAAAATCTATTGAATTAATCAGTCTATTAAAGAAACGTTGGCTAGAATTATGCATTGTAGGCTTAAATTAGAGAGAGAAATAACAGATGAAACGTGACTGCATCAGATCATGATGCAGATCAATGCTGATCTTTCTTTCGAGCTGTCAATGCAGAAATGAACAAAACAATTGGCCCAAAACAACATATTATAAGATTAAAATGTGGAAAAATTATTAGATGGTAACTTCGGTCATTTTTCCTAATGGATAAACAGAACTTTGTAATATTTCAGCATGCTTTCACTTTCGTTTAAGACATGAAACGCATATTTGCCGGTAGGGATGAATTCTCTATTCATATAGCCGTATACATGGCTATTACACAATATTAATACACAGTGATATGGCCTGGGTCGTTAGTTCATTGGAAAGTTTTGTTTTCTCAGTATCGATCCGATCCGCTCATACGAACAGACACCACCTCATTCAGGCGATCTCGGACTGATTGATTTGGCGCGGATCCGAGCGTGATTGCTGGATTCACATATGCTAATCGAACCGCGCTAACAGGGGAAAAGAGACATATTCCCAAACAAACGTCTATGTATGAAAGCAACCTAAGATTGTATTTGCACGCAATTGACAGACAGTCGCAGCCAAACATTTGTGAAAAGGCAGCACTGTCGCACGCTGGCCCCGGGCCATTGGGCAGTCCTTATTGTCGAACTATGTGAATGTTTACACATGGATAATAATTTTCGCGGGAGTCGCGTCTGAACTAGTAACATGAACACGAACTAGTAAATAAACAATCGAGCTGCAAACAATGCAAGGATTAACCTGGACCTGCTATGATTAGCTGCTGGAACATAACACTGGTGCTTTTCTCCTTTCACGTGCGACTCGACGGCTTTGAACCCCATGGTCACCTCACCACAACCGCGTAATGGCAGCACGCATGTGCAGACCGACGTCAACATCTGTAGCCGACCTACCGTAATAAGCTAATAAATCACGAAGACTGTCATTTCACTCCTGTTTCATACATACTAAATTGATCAACTATTAGATGTTTTACGGTGGACCACTGTGCTTTCCAATGACTGTGCTTTCCTATCGTCATTAAAAACACCGGCTAAAAATTTAATACCTACAGCAACTTTACGGCAAATTTAAGACTATTTAAGACCTTAATTTCCCGGATTTTAATTTAAGACTTTTTAAGACTTTTTAAGGACCCGCGGGAACCCTGATAAAGCCGATCCGCGAATCTCAGCACATTATGTTAGCTGGCCAATCAGAGCACCTTGAGGGCGGGCTTTTGGAGGAACTAGGCAATATGACAGGGGTTTTCATGTTAGCCAAGTAGCTGTATATAATCAAAGTAAGAAATATGAAAAAAATACCATGGTGAGCACACATTGCTTTGCACCCCATAAACACAATCAAGGTTTAAAAATGCACTCTGGATCACCCCTTTAAAAGCAACAAGTTGACTTCACAAAGATAATGCAAGTAAACCCATTCTAACTTGGAACTGTTAAGTTGACTTTATTTTTATAATTATGCAAATTGTATTAATCACTTTTTTTCCAACACACCTTTATTATATTTGGGCTTTTCTGTATCGCAAAATAATACAGTAACTAAAACAAATCTGCTCTTCCAGACTCCAGCGTGTTTTCTAAATTCAATACAGGCTATAACTGTAGATTTTATAGACTTGATGAAGCACGAATATGTAATATTGTGATAATTACAGTAATTATTTAACGTGCTAAAATAGTCTCACACTGTAAAAAGGGAATAGTTGACTTTAAAAAGTGAGTACAATTAACATAATTATAAAAAGTCAACGTAACAGTTTCAATAACCGATAACTAAATTTGGAGGCCGATAACCAATATACCATAACTGATAAATATAAATATTTCAAAATGTTATATTTTTATACAGTGAACAATTTCTTTTAAAAACTTTATAAAAGTTTGATTTGATCTAATGAACTGAATAGCCTGCTCAAAGCAAAAAAGCTACAATTTCAAAATTGCAAGGTGATAATATAGACCTATATTCACAATTTAACAAAAATCAGCATGTCAAAAATGAATACAATTTTCTTTGCATAGCAAACCAACATGCAACTTGACTGTAGGATAAAATAACAGGTTAAATAACAAAATGGGATTTAATTAACAAGCAAGTAAAATATTTTTAAAATTAAAGGAAAAGGAAAGAACTGAAACCAGCTCAAATGTTCTGTGTACATATGTACAAATATGTAATGCGGAAAAAGCGTTTTAAGAGCTGTTTTGACAGTTCAGAGCCACCGTACGAGCGGAAAGCTAAATACAGATAGTATGACTTTAGAAAATGTAGGACAAATTCGTCCCATTTGGCGTTTTAGATTCACATTTAGGTGCTGCTTGTCAATCAGACAACGCTTTATGTTTATTTTTGCTGTCAATTTTGGAAAAAATGATCGATGAAAGGTTTATGATAAACCGCTGTAAGTTTGAAACTGTAACCGCAGGTGCTGTGATGCGAAGCAGAGTCAGATTTGTCCTCGAATTCAGATTTTGACACCTTTTGAACACCTGAGCATTGAGCACAGATGGCTTTACGACAAACACAGTGCATATTATAAAGACCGAATGTGGTGAAGAGTTATGAACCACCATGCTGGATCCCCCGTGCTGCTGTTTAGACTGCTCAGAAGGCTCTGACGGCTCACTATGTGTATGCGTGGTAATAGCCATCACGTGTGCTCGTTATAATCATTAAAGCCTAAATATGTCGATCAAACTGAATACGACCTTACATCAACAACACACGCCAAGCAACGCATTGATAATAACAAATAATCATATTCGATTACAAACAACCCAACCAGTTGTCTAGCACGTGTGCATCGCTGCTATTACGTTTACACACGTAATATTTTTCCTGAGGTGATTTAAACCAAAATACATAATGACACTATCAAACATATCTACAATGAGAAGGAATATGGTAACTTAAGGACTTTGAAGGAATAAACAATGTGAGGAAAGCTCCATTATAGTGCACTGGAAAAAGTTTAACCCACGCATGAGTGAGGCAGGCAGTTCTGTACAATTACCTGATCTATCGGTTTAAAGATATCGGCCTAATTTAGACATCAGACCAATAACGCAAACATTAAAAATAGCATTTATCAGTCGTTAAGGATACTGCCGCCGATATATCGAGCATCCCTATTAAAAACAAATAACTCAATTAATTTATGCCATCTCAACACCATCAATTGTGTGAAGCGCAGAATTGTTTACAGTGTGCTCTCTCACCGGGATCAGAGTTGGTTGGCGAGGCCAGCGGTTCGGTGTCGGTTCCTTCTCGGCTGGAGTTTTGGCTGGAGTAATGAAGGTCAGGTTTGTTAGTACCAGGGGACGCCGGCTCCTCCTGGTCTTCACGGTCGGGTTCTGAGTTTTGGCTCCCCGCGGTGCCGCTCTCTGGATCCGTGGCTCCGGCCAGCACTGTCTCGGCTTCCTCTTCTTCACCGCCGACACTTCTCAAAGGGGGGTTCTTTTTCCGCACCATATCTAGAAGACAACAGAAGAGGAGAACAGTGTTAGAGACTAGGGATAAAGGTTTTCATGGTTCATTCATTCATTCAATCACTTTCTTTTCGGCTTATTCCCTTTATTAATCTGGAGTCGCCACAGTGGAATGAACCGCCAACTTATCCAGCATTTGTTTTACGCAGCGGATGCCCTTCCAGCTGCAACCCATCACTGGGAAAGATTTTGATGATGTTATAACTAATATCTTGGTTTCACTGTATTGAATATGCATATACATAATGCAGCGGATACCCTTCCAGCTGCAACCCAGTACTAGAAAACACCCATACACACTTATACACTACGGCCAATTTAGTTCATTCAATTCCCCTATAGCGCATGTGTTTGATCTGCACCCGGAGGAAACCCATGCCAAGACGGGGAGAACAAGCAAGCTCCACACAGAAATGACAACTAGTTCAGCCGGGACTTGATCCAGGGACCTTCTTGCTGTGAGGCAACATTGCTTACCACTGAGCCACCATGTAGCCAGAGCAGCAAACATGTCTGACTTGTTTCAAAAACACAGACTTCGTTACAACTTGAAAAGGCATCATTGCAGATCTTTCTTTTCATTGGATATGAACCAAGCCACTGCACTGCTCAGGTCTACAGTATGCTTGGAAGATGGTGGCAAGTGTTTGGTTTTTAAACGTCTGCTGAACATGTCAATGAGTTATCAAAACTGTGACCGTGATAAAGTCTACTAGAATGCAATCAGAATGAGCCTAACATTCATTTTATGAAAGAAACAAATCTTCCTGAACGTTCACAGAAAAATGTAACTGGATCGAGTCTCAGATGTGCCAGGAGGTCTAGAAGGGCATACACTGTGTAAAACAACTGCCAGAGTAATTGGTAGTTCATTTCACAGTGGTGAACCCTGATAAAGCAGGACACGTTTACTCATGCCTTTAGGCTCTGTCCCATACTGAACAGGTTCTGGACCAACATATTTGATTGGTACTCCAAGGCTTATAATACAACTTTTCTGCCTGATGCTGAACATGACATCTTTGGCCTTTCACAAAACACATCTTCTCTCCCTCAAACAGTGCAAGAGTCTTTAATGCAAGGCGTGGTGGTGGCTAAAAGACTTGTGCTTAACAATTGGAAATCTCCTTCGCGCCCTTCATTCCAGAATTGGATTCTGACATGATGTCTGTTATAAGCATGGGACGATAACTGTTTTCAAGGTATACCGCGGAATGGAAAAGTCAAGGTTTCCATAGCGGCAAAATTTTCTGCTATGATTTCTAAGGTATTTTTTGGGGTTTTTTTGTAAATTGTAAAAACATCTGTGTTTTTCAAACAAATGAAGACAGCAGAAGTCAATGATTTACTTAAATTATTTACCCTGACATGTTTACTGCTCCAAAATACTTTAAATGTTTCTTAAAATAAAATATATTGTGTTCAAAGGGGGAAATTATTTTGTTTTTTTCTTTCAGAAGAAGATATTTTAGAGCAGTAATCACAATACCGCTAAACCGTGATATTTTAGCTAAGGTTATCATACCGTCAGAATCTTATACCGGCCCATGCCTAGTCTGTTAATCAGATGGAAAGACTGAGATTTTTACGGACTAGCTCCACAACAAGCTATGACTATGATGTACTTTTTTTTTTTGTCTCTCCTTTTTGTCCTTTCTTTTGTATTGTCTTTTGTATGTCTAAAACATGATCCAATGTTTGTTCTTGTTCTGTGTGTATATATAAATTTAAAAAGCTTAAAATAAAGTAATAAAATAAAAATAAAAAACAAGCACGGTTTTCGTTTGGCAAAATGAACCGAAATGAGCATCCCTATTTTAGTGTCACTTAGTTATGCAGGCTTACTAAACAGCACAGAAACACACTCAGAAATGATTATTGAACAAAATCCCCCAAAATGACAGCTTTTTCTCCCTTAATATCACACACTCCTAGGCATGGGACGATAACCGTCAAGGTTTTCATACCGCCAAAATTTTCTGCTATTCAGTTCCTAGGGTATTTTTTTGTTTGTTTTTTAGGTGTAAATTGTAAAGACGTCTGTGTTTTTGAAACAAATGAAGACAGCAGAAGTCAATGATTTACTTGAATTATTCAGCCTGACATGTTTACAGCCCTAAAATACTTTAAATGTTTCTCGAAATAAAATATACTGTGTTTAAAGGGGAAAAAGGTTTTGTTTTTTAGCCAGACATTTATAAATAATATATTTTAGAGCAGTAAACACAATACCATCATACCGCGATATTTTGATCCAAGGTTATCATACCGTCAGAATCTTATACCGGCCCATGCCTAGTCTGTTATTCAGATGGAAAGACTGAGATTCTTACAAACTAGCTCAACAAATAAAATTCTGGCTACTTGGGGTCTTGATTTACTTTCTTGATTTATTTGACAAATCTACATCTCAGGAGCAATCCAGTGACCCCTCTGAGGTTTAGGTTGTATACCTTCTCTAGTTTTGATTGTATATTTAGTGACTATGATGTATTTTTTTCTCTCTCTCTCTCCTTTTTGTCCCTTCTTTTTTGTTTCTTTTGTATTGTCTTTTGTATGTCTAAAACATGATCCAATGTTTGTTCTTGTTCTGTGTGTGTATAAATAAATATAAAAAGCTTAAAATAAAATATATATATTTTTTTTTTTAAACTAAAAGCGCATCGTTTGGCAAAATGAACTGAAATGAGCATCCCTATTTTAGTGTCACTTATTTATGCAGGCTTACTAAGCAGCACAGAAACACACTCAGAAATGATTATTGAACAAAATCCCCCCCAAAAAGACAGCTCTTTCTCCCTTAATATCACACACTCCTACTAGGCATGGGACGATAACCGTTTTCAGGGTATACCGCGGTATGGAAAAGTCAAGGTTTCCATACCGCCAAAATTTTCTGCTATACCATTTCTAAGGTATTTTTTGTTTGTTTTTTAGGTGTAAATTGTAAAGGCATCTGTGTTTTTGAAGACCGCAGAAGTCAGTGATTCACTTGAATTATTTACCCTGATATGTTTACAGCCCCAAAATACTTTAAATGTTTCTCAAAATAAAATATAGTGTGTTCAAAGAGGGAAATTATTTTGTTTTTTTGCCAGACAATTAAAAAGAATATATTTTAGAGCTGTAATCACAATACCGCTAAACCGTGAA
>CAIGQQ010002327.1:2756629-2770605 GCA_903798035.1 Danio albolineatus | reverse complement strand
TTAACCTAAAATAATGAATCAGATACAGTCAATGCTTTTTAAACCCCCAAAAATATATAAAAAATGTAAAAAAAAAAAAAAAAATTAAAAAACATTAATGGTAAGCAAAGTGATTTATAAAACTCATAAATAAATTCAAATATCAGAATTAAAATAGATAAATAAATTATTTTAGGACAATTTCATCAGAATTATTTATTATTTCATATATATATATATATATATCCCAACACAAATCAATTAAGTCAACTTAACATTTTTAACAAATTGATGCATGTTGAACATAAAATAATTAAGTTGTCCCAATAAAATCTCAAGGATTGTGTTGTTTCAGCTCATTTTAAATAAGTAGTTTGAACAAGCAAATAAAAATGTTTGTGTGTAGACAGACAGACAGACAGACAGATAGATCATTTATAAATATAAATATTATTAAAATATTACATTCAGATATTTTGTTTTTACAAAAAATATAAAAAAGTAATATGCCCTTACCATGCTTTCTATTTAAATAAAATCATTTTTGCAGACACAAACAAATTAGATAACCTGTTTTTGACTCATTTAACATGCACAAAAATGTCAAAAGTTTTTAATCTTTCCAATTAATTAAACTTCCAGCAACATACAATAACTCCCACTCACTGGAGATCAAGCTCCAAAATGAACTAAAGGCAAAAAAAGAGAGCCTTACTGATTGGCAAACTAATGTTGTGACAGCCACTCGCCATTGATTTACATGCGCACAGACTCCAGCGGACTCCTCTTGGCCCTTCTCTAGTATCAAAAGAGCCACACACTCACACAGAGCCTCATTTGTGAAGGGGTAATGTAACTCCAGAAATGTCATCTTCATTGTCAAACTCATTTAAGAGATCTGGTTTCAAACACAACAACAAATACAGGGGATTTCCTCTGCGATCTGGCCCAGTCTGGTCAGTGCCGATGAGATTTTCAGCAGTATTTTAACTCAGTGTCTCTATGGAGTCTACACTGTAAAAAAGAAAGAGATCCACACAATTCATTCATGCTGTCCCAAACACAAAATCGATGTGCAAATTTAAGTATATTAACTAGTCCCCCCAAAAATATCTCATCAATTGTGTTGTTTCAGCTCATTTTATACGAGTAGTTTTAACAAGAAGCAGTAAAAAAGTAATGAAAGTGAGTAAACCCACTGCCTTAAAAGTAACAAGTTGACTTGAAATTTGTAAGTACTGTATAATGACAGGGTGAACACAACAAATAATTCAATCAGGGTTCATACACATTTCTACTACTAAAAGACTTTTCCAGGACTTTCAAGTAAATTTTCATGACCTGATGATTCGTGTAATGTCTACGTATACATGTTAAATAATAAGAAAAACGATGCATGTTCAAAGTTATTACAGCATTTTATAAAACATGCAACATTTAGTTTAAATTAATCTTTATATCCATGTAAAAAGTATTAAGATAATGTTCACACAGCACTAATAATGTGAGAGCATGTGTTTGGCCATGGACAGAAAAGAAGTAAAGACAACTAACCTATATCTAAAGGCCCGTTTCCAGTGAGTCAGGGTTCAACGCTAAGGATTTTTTGTACTGGCCCAACCAGATTTTTACTTGCCCTGCCAAAATTTTCACTGGCCCCACCAAAAAAAAAAAAAGAAGTTAAAAGCTATTTCTTAGCTACATGTTTTAAATAATGTGTTAAAAATAATATCTGTGAATCTAGATTTTGTTTTTTAAATGTCAATAAATATATGATGAGCAAAATTCAAAGTGTTATGCAAACAAAAAGAGCAGTGTGGAAGTTCTAAATTATTTAAATAAATACTAAATAATTATTTTTATACTATTTTTTTTGTACCGAAAGTATCTGCTTCAAGACGTTAGAAACACTGTCTTTTAGCCTCATAATTTGATGTTGTCGTCTCTTCGCTGGTCTGGTTGTCACCAGGTTATGGAAAAAATAATATGCTCAAAACATCCAATCAGGTAAGAGGAACTGAAAAGCAGTTTGGTGTTTACGACATTACAGAAAAGGTGGCATTTAAACACAAACTGTTTCTCGATTCTAAGACTGTATTTGCACACAACTGACAAATAGTTGCAGGGAAATTAAACATTAGTAACAAGTCCTTATTGTTGAGCTCTGCTGAGTGGTACGGTACGGGTCAGTACGGGTCACCTTTATCAGGCTTGCGTTTCCACTGATAAAGGGTACTCTTTTGGTAGGCGTGGTGTACGACAGTTTCAGTCGCCGTCATTCTCGCTCGAGGAAATGTCTACAGTAAAGCTGTACGGGTCGTTCACATCATATGAGAAGCACTTCTCACAAAACAGATGCTTTATACACATAAACACTGGTGTATAAATGTTCATTACTGACCTCTCTATGAGCATGATCTGATTATAACTGCAGATCAATGATGTGAAATAGCCTACTGTCTGTGATTATATCAAATAAATAAATAAATGCAGCATATATGAACACATACAGCCCCTTACAGTCTCTGATATGATACCAATTACAGAAACACTACACACAGCAGACATTTAGTCCTTATTTAGGTTCAAAAACAACAGGAAATATCGCCCACAGTCAGTGCAGAGCTCTCATCTGTGTCTGTGATCTTAACCAGCACATGTAGCCTCTGTTAGAGATTAACTTCATCATTCCCAGTTCATAATAGTCCAGAAGGTGATGATAATGGTTAAACGCAGCGGTTTCTTCATGTTTGCTGAAACAATTTTCCGGCTTCTCCTTTGTTTTTGCAAGCGTCACTCTCACGTTTGTCTGTTTCTGAAAGGATCGGGTTTCAAAAGCACGTCAATAATCAAGCACACGTTATTATCATCAGCTCAAGAAGTTTATCATTTCAATTATAGATGCGCACACGAGTGCAAGTGACAAAGCGAAACTGCTCACGATTCAGTCGGGCTCGTAAAAAAACTACGGGGCAGAGATGAGAATCTGCTCTTCTTCTTGGCTTTGTGGCTGTTCATAAAGACGACGACATGTTTGTTTGAGCTCGGGTCGACCATGGCTCCTTATTATATGTATATATTATTTCGGTGTAATGTTTCGGCTGTGTATTTAAACATGTCGATTCCTTTGTTTTCATTCTGGCTTGTTGCGCGAGCGAATGACGTATCTCTGTAAACCAATAGCGTTCAGCTGCGCGTCTAGCTCCGCCTTTTGGTACCCTTGGTACCCTTTGCAAAGGGTGACCAAAAAGTGGTACGGTACGGTACACTTTTAGACAGTGGAAACGGCCATAAAAGCGTACCAAACCATACCGTACTGTACACTCAGAAATAAAGATACGCGAGCTGTCACTGGGGTAGTACCTTTTCAAAAGGTACACATTTCTACCTAAAGGGTTCATATTAATACTTCAAGGGTACATATTAGTACCTAAAAAGGACAGAAGTGTTCCTCTTAAAATTTTTTAGGTACTAATATATACTTTTGAGGTACTGATATGGACCCTTTAAGTACAAATGTGAACCTTTTGAAAAGGTACCACCCAAGTGACAGCTTGCGTACCTTCATATTTAACAGTGTATCACTCAGTGGAAACGGGCCATAAGTATACAGATATTTAACTTGTTACACATATTGTTTAACAAATTTCCATGACTTCTCCAAGACTTTGTGGGTTTTTCAGTTTTTCCAAAACTTTTCAAGGCCTGGAAAATGCCATATCAAAACGTTTCCAGGTTTAACCGTATGAACCCTGTTCAATGTTGCTTTAATTTATTTTAAGAAGTTAATCAGGTTTCAACTACTGTTTTTTTTTTAGTTATACAAAGTTTAAATTAATATTTTAGTCATTTTTATTGACAGATGACTAGAAAAGTTAAGGTGCTTAAAGTTGGACTCTGACAGGAGTAAATCTAACAGTTTATTTTTTTCTCCATGTGCTTGTGTTTTGTGCATTTCTTTATTGTGTGTGATATAGTTGCGTTAATTAAGACGTCTTCATTGTGTCGAGGTGCTGCAGAACAAGAGATCAGTGCTTAATGAATCTTTATTTAAAAATGAAGACACCCACACATGACAGGTAGATGATGAAGGTCTTCCTGTGAGCCATTTCTGTACTGTTAAACAGGGCAGGTCAATATATGTAATAATATATACTCAGAATAATGACAGTACCTTGGTATTAAGTGTTTGTATAATGAAATGAAAACGAAAAAAGTGCATAAGTCATTACTTCATCATTAAAAGTGTACCGCAATTTTGCATATACATACAATTTTCTACTACTAATTTAACTACTAAACTTAATTGACAATTAAACTTAACTAATGATAATAATAATAATATTTAAATTATTTCACTAAATGAATTAAATTACCAATTAGAAAATGATTAGAATAAATTAAAATATTACAATGCATGATTCACTGAAAATTATTCACATATTTGGATCAAAAATGTAAGTGTAATAAAGATTATTTTTAGGTGATTTACAGAAGACACTTTCAATTAAATTTTATTCACATTAATTTCTCTAGCGCTTTTACAATGTAGATTGTGTCAAATCAGCTTTACATGGATTATAGTAAATGTAAACAGTGTCAGTCCAGTGATCAGAGTTGAAGTTAGCTCAGTTCAGTGTGGTTTAATATGCACTACTGAGAGTCCAAGACACACACCAAAATGTCCTTTAACAAAAAAAAATCTCCAAAAGTCTTGTCAGTCATATTTAGAATAGTAAATGTTGATGACATATTAAAAGACTCTTTAAAATGACAAAGATCTCAGTTTAGCCTCAAAACACTAATTATTTGTCATTTTATAGTTTGATGAATCTTACCCAATATAGTTCAAATAATTATAAAATCATTTAAAATGCAAACTTACAATAATAAACTAAAATTTTTAAGTGAATATATTATATATACTGTAATATATTAAATGCAATAATTAAATCATGTTCACATGACTGTGTTACACTGAATGACAATGCCATATTATTGTAGCCATATTTTGACATAATTATCGCAAAAAGACCTTTATGTATAAGAAATCACTTTCACAAATTAAATTTGATGCAAATCATCAAAATAAGACACACTAGAAAAAAATATCCTGTATTTTCTATTTTTTATATAGATAGTTATATTTATATGGTTTGTAAACTCAACACTTAAACAGAAGAAGAAACAAAATAATCACAAATGATCAAAATAAGATAGCTGGTTATAAACAACATTCCCTGCAGATTTTATTTGATTCCTTTATGGTAAAAACAGCGAATGCGATTTTTAAAGATATGTACACATTAGGGACGATAATCGTTTCCACGATTTAAAACCGCCAGGTTTTAAAACCGCCAAACAAATGTTGTCTACCGTTCCTAAGGTATGCGTAAGATTTATTATTTATTTATATATTTTCATTTTTTTTAGGACGAAAGATGCGGTTTTAAATCAAAAAGAAATCCATGTTATTGAAACTAACGAACACAGCAGAAATCAATGATTTCTTTGAATTATTTAGCCTGACATGTTTACTGCTTCCAAATATTTTAAAAGCTTCTCAAAATAAAATATATCGTGTTCAAAGGGGAAAAAAAGTTTGTTTTTTTTACCCATACTATTAAAAAGAAGATATTTTAGAGCAGTAATCATAATAATACTGAGACTCCACGGTGGCGTAGTGGGTAGCACGATCGCCTCACAGCAAGAAGGTCGCTGGTTCGAGCCTCGGCTAGGTCAGTTGGCAGTTCTGTGTGGTGTCTGCATGTTCTCCCCATGGTTGCGTGGGTTTTCTCCGGGTGCTCCGGTTTCCCCCACAAGTCCAAAGACATGCGGTGAATTGGGTCGGCTAAACTGTCCGCAGTGTATGTGGGTGAATGAGTGTGTATGGATGTTTCCTAGTGATGGGTTGCAGCTGGAAGGGCAGAAAACATATGCTGATAAGTTGGTGGTTCATTCCACTGTGGTGACCCCAGATTAATAAAGGTACTAAGCCGAAAAGGAAATGAACGAATGTATAGTTGGTTGCAGTGGTGTAGCGCAAAATGCATGGGCCCCACATCATGCGGGGCCACACCACAGTGCGTGCCCTGTGGGCCTGTCCGCTATGCCACTGGTTGGTTGTTTTGTTGAGTGTTGCTATTATGTGATTGTTGTATGGTTGTTTATATGTTACTAGTGTTATGTCCTTTCAGTCAAGCAGAATGAACAATGAAGTTTAAAAAAAACAAACAAACAAACATTTTCCTCAGGAATGCCTTAATATTTTTCATTTCTTTTCTCAAACTACCACACGAACCACTTCAACGCTACATTTACAGTTCTTCTGCACTACATTCTTTATAGGTATCTTTACAAACTCATCAAAAATAGTGACCGACACAATCTCGCATCCTGGGAAAGTAAAAAATAAATAAATAAATAAATAAATAAATAAGCCCTCAGTGATCTGGAAAAAAACACGAGCAAATAATGACAGAAGTTTCATTTCCGAATGCACCATTCCTGACGATTACCCAAGCCACTTTATTCCACTGCCTCAATCTTTCACAGCGAGTTCAGATGTAATCCTCTCTACATCTCGGTCCCAGGAGGATCACATGCGAGCTGAGATTCACACACACACACACACACAGCTGGAGACCCCATGGAGCGATGCAGCCCGGGTCAGTCCGCTTCTCCACCCAGAGAGTCCGTTTATTAAAAATACATTATCCAAACCGCCCGTCATAATTCAGGCCTCTGTGCTTTCCATCCGTCGGGGGCGGATACGAGACAACTCTTAAATAACAAACCCTACACACACACACACACACTTAGGAATAAATACTGAAGAAGTTGTGCGGGCACACGCTGATCAGTCAGGCGAAATATTGACTTCCCAAATATCTAAAATGATGAAACTCATTTTGCATCCTTTATTCATTGGCATCCTAAATTGAAGCACAGGAATAAAAAATAAAAGAAACTAGACGCTCTAATTGCGTTCTGTCATGGCTGGAGGAATTAATATCAAAATAGCGAGGGCTGCATAATACATCACAAAATGATGGTTAACACGATAATAGTATGTGCAGTATATGATTCACAGACATGTGATGAATTACATTTATTTATGCATTGGTTGTTTATTTAAATTTGACCAATCAGATGAAGCCTTAGGGCACCAAGGTGGCGTAGTGGCTAGCACATTCGCCTCCCAGCAAGAAGGCCGCTGGTTCGAGCCTCGGCTGGTCAGTTGGCCAAATTGTCCGTAGTGTATGAGTGTGAATAAGTGTGTATGGATGTTTCCCAGAGATGGGTTGTGGCTGAAAGGGCATCCGCTGCATAAAACACATGCTGGATAAGTTGGCAGTTCATTCCGCTGTGGCAACCCCGGATTAATAAAGGGACTAAGCCGAAAAGAAAATGAATGAATGAATGAATTTTCTTTGTAGGGTGTAGGTAGTTTTATTGTGGGTGTTTAGGTAGAGTGTGTTTTGTGTATTATTTTGTTGGTGGATTCACTCCGAGGTAATAGGCTTCACATTTATTTTGGGTAAATAAAAATAAATAAATAAATTAATTAATTAAAAATAAACGGACCCGTCTGGGGTATATAAAAGTGAATTTTATTTGTCACGTGAATTATTTATATGTTACTTCTTTGACCTAGACCAGGGTCGTAACAAAATATAAAAAATGTTTACAGATTGATATTTTTCTGATTCCTTTACTCTCTGGTTAGTTGTTTTGAAAAATATAAACAGTTCAACAGCTTCAACATAACGTATAACGTATACTTTCTATGTGCATTCATGTTTTGAGATTTTACTGCAAATGTCTCATCCATAACGCTGGAATTGCTCATATATATTCTCCTACGCGAGTGACTTTGCCACCTCCCTATGGTGATTGCGGTTATACACATGGCATTTTACGTGCATGTTCTGGGATTTGCCAATAATCAATTATTCCTGAGACAGACTTAAAAAAAAACGTTTAAAACAAAACAGGCCTTGCTTTCCGCTCTAACAATGGTATATTCAACAGCACACATGGCAATTAGCCACGACTTGGATCCGTCAGGCATACCATGTGTGTGCGGTCACGTCTAAGAGCGAGTCGTCGTAAAAGTGTTCCCCCACAATCCCACCTTGTCCCGTCTCCTTTATTATTCCTCCCATCCTTTATGATGTCACCGCCGCAGACTTTTGCGGCAAGAAAGGACTCGAAGGACCCCGATCCATCTTCCAGAGGAGTTTAATCTCGTTTGTAACATTAGGAATAAATCACATTACTGTCTGTGGAGCAGAGTTTCAAGCGCGCGGAGGGTCTATGGAAAACACATATGTGAGATGCGAGATAGAAGCAGCGCAATTAATTATCATTAAGGGAAAATGTCAAGAGGAGGAACTGGACCCCCCGACTCAGTGGCATCTACGTCATCTCCAAACCAGGCGATTCACACGTTGTGTCCTAAATGACACACTATACACTAGGGCTGCACAATATATCATTTCAGCATCGATATCGCAATGTGATCATTCGCAATAGTCACATCGAGTGTATACCAAGCGGCAACCTCCCGCTCTCCCTCGGGAAGCCAATACGGAAGTAACTAAAACTTGCAATTTATCGAAAATTCCGCTAGTCCTGGCTGTCCTGGCTCCATAATAGAGCAAATCTCCAATGAGCCCACTGGTGAAATGGCCGACTTTACAGCAGAAAAAAAGGTGTTTACAGCCTGGTACAAACAATTTTCGAACGATTTTGGTTCATATAGCTGATATTACCCTTCATGACAACTGTGAGGGGGGTGAATTTTTTTTATAACTCATCCGTTTCCTTTATATTAAGCTAAATTAAGTTTGCATAATTAAGGGCGTGGCCACTTGAGTGACAGCTAGTCCCGCTGGTCGCCGTCACGTCACCTCAGCTGATTCCGGCTGATTCATCGTATTTTTGTGTTGTTTTATATGGCTTTACACAGTCAGTTGCCTTTTGGAATTATTTCCTGCAATTATCAGATGATATTGCATGCTGTGTGCACTTAATTGTGCTCACAAACCATTCACGTGGCTTCCGTTTCCCAGGTGAGTGAAATTATATACTTATACCATCTCTATAAATGTAATTGCTTTATTTCGGATAATTTATGATTTATAATGTTCTTCAGAACTCTAATGCACTCCAGAATCTGACAGATTGATCAGCTGTAGTCTATAAAATCATCATCTGAAGCGTTGTCATACAGTGTTCTGCCTGGATTTCCTAAATAGCCCTGCATTTACTAACACAGACTATATCTGAAGTATTTGGATGTAATCCGCACTTTCTTCCTGTTGAAAAACGTCTTAAGAACGATGTTAAGTGGCTTGATTTATTACAACAGTGTTTTCAACAGACTAAACACTTTATTGATATAGTGAACAACCAAGCACATGTGGTCGGAACACAAGCGAGTCGCAGGTAATGAAATGTTATGTGTTTCTCCCATAAGAAAGCCCTTAGCTAAATGCCAGTAAGCGTCCTGTAGCTCCGCTCACGCTCCGCCCACGCTCCGCCTCTTTGCCCTTGTTTGGTATGCCTCGGTTGGTGCGATGACGCGCGAACAAAATGGCGACGGTTGGCCACGCCTACTAGTAGCTTCTTTTGGGTTCATCAGAAACCTATGGGTGACGTCACGGATACTATGTCCATATTTTTTACAGTCTATGGTGTATACGCAATGTTGAGACTAGATCAGGGGTCTCGAACTCAAATTGGCCGTTTCAGTGACTGACAATTCTTAGGAGGGCCATTTTAACACACACAAGAAAAAAGTGAAAACTTGATGTAATTGATAATAATAATAATAATAATAATAATTCCTTACACACTGTAAAAAGCAATAGCTGTTCTCACTAATAAAATTAAGCGCAGTTAACTTATTATGAATCAGTTTGTTCACCTTACTATATTTAAACAAGTAATCCCAACTTTTTAGCGCATTAAGCTGTTAAACTTAATAGATTCAAGTAATCTTGACTTACAATAGTATGTATTTACAACTTCTGAGTGATCATGTGTCAAAAGCATGTTAATAATAGAGAACGGTGATGAGGGAACTGAGGAAACAGGTGGAAGAATTAAAACTTAAGCATAATCAGACAAGCATAATAAATCTGAGAGCTTTTCAATTCTTTGATGTTCAAAAGTTATGCATTCATAAATATATTAATATATTATATCAATATATTAATTAAATTATATTTATATGATTATATAATAAATTATATTATAAATTATTTGTATAATAACTGCATGTTTAAAGATGTGTAAGGAGTGTTTAAGGTGATTGATGTCATGCCTGATTGATGTCTGTTTGATACACTGTACAATATTTAGACGATAAAAATATTTTAGAAGTGTAGGTGTTGGTTTTTGTCTTACTTAAATGTTTTAGTTCAGCTTACTTGATAATTTAAGGCTATCGGTTTCCTAATATTTTCCTAGTAATGTGAACACTATTAAGAAGTTAACACAAGTAATTATTTTGAGTCAATGGTACTGAAGTTTACTTTTTAAAAAAAGTTGTAATTACAAACTTTTTTAAAGTTATGCTCACTTAAAATTAATACACTACTTTACTTAGAAATTTTAAGGCAATCGGTTTCCTCAATTTTTCTAAGTAAGGTCAACTTATTACATTTTACAGTGCATGTATATAGCGCTTTTCTAGACACTTTACACAATGGGGGGATCTTTCCTCATCCACCACCAGTGTGCAGCCTCCACCTGGATGACGCGACAGCAGCCATTTTGCGCCAGACCGCACACCACACACCAGCTGATTGGTGGAGAGGAGACAGAGTGATGAAGCCAATTATGATATGGGGATGTTAGGAGGCCATGATGGACAGAGGCCAATGGGCAGATCTGGCCAGGATGCCGGGGTTAAACCCCTACTCTTTTTTGAAGAACATCCTGGGATTTAACGACCACAGAGAGTCAGGACCTCGGTTTAACGTCTCATCTGAAAGATGGCGCTCACTGAGCAGTATAGAGTCCCCTTCACTATACTGGGGCATTAGGACCCGCACAGACCGCAGGTTGAACGCCCCGTTCGCCTCACTAACACCACTTCCGGCAGCAACCAAGCTTTCCCATGTGGTCTACCATCCAGGTACTGCACCGAGAGTTGCGGAGAGCTAGCTGTCTGCATTATTTAATTAATTATTTAATGAATCTTATGACAACAGACATGACGTTTACATGTCAAGCATTATCTGTCACCAGTGATTATGTAAATCAGCACGTTTATCATGTCACATCAGCAGCTGAACTACATCTGTGGTTGTTGTGTGTATGGCCGAGCGTTAGACACACACTCAGTCATTCTTCCACAGAGTATATGCAGTCAAAACTCCAGCTTTTTGTTTCTTGTTGTACATATTGAAGGGGGAGTTTATGTTGCTATGAAAATACTACAAACAATAGGCATAATAATTATTCCGTTCCAACCAATTGTATTGTCTCAATAGCGGAAGAACAGCAGAAAACAGTTTGGGTTACTTAAGTAACTTTACTGGCATTTGTGCTTCTCAATATCTTTCTAAATAAATGGCCGGCAGTTTGAGACCCCTGGTCTAGTTTATAATTTATCATTTTTTCAAGTGATTTTCGAGGCCTGTACCAATTAATTTTTTTGAATTGTTTATAAAACAGAGACTATGCTGTTCTATTTTACATTTATTCATTCAATTACTGTACATTTGAATACAGTTCGATTTGTCGGAAAACAATAAGACGCTGTGTTTATTTCATTTTATACACTCTGCTACAGAATCATCATAATCAATGTAAAATTGTACATTATTTCCAAACAGTTATTCAACTCATCTAGTAAAATTGTAATCATATTCCAATATATATAAGCCATATTATACACTGAACCATGTAGTGTTGATCTTTGTTAAAAAAATTTACAAAAATTATGCAAAGAAATAGCAACAAAAGTCCGCAGATTCTGTCTGGCCCTACTCATTTGTAATCACTGATTTATTTTATCTTTGTCATGATGACAGTAAATAATATTTGACTAGATATTCTTCAAGACACTTCTATACAGCTTACAGTGACATTTAAAGGCTTAACTAGGTTAATTAGGTAAACTAGGCAGGTTAGGGTAATCAGGTAAGTTATTGTATAACGATAGTTTGTTCTGTAGACTATTGAAAAAAAATTTGCTTAAAGGGGTTAATAATATTGACCTTAAAATGTTTCTAAATAATTCAATACTGCTTTTATTCTAGCTGAAATAAACCAAATAAGACTTTATCAATAAGAAAAAATATTATCAGACCTACTGTGAAAATCCCCTTGCTCTGTTAAACATCATTTTGGAAATATTTTAAAAAGAAAAAAAGGGGGGGGGGCTAATTTTTCTGACTTTAACTGTAACTGATAATGATGCTAAAGCTGTATATTACACAGCCCTAATGTGAATTCACTACTTGTTCTATTTATACTACAAAATGGCATAGAATAGTTTCACATCAGAGCCGTGTGGCAGTGCGTCACATTAATCTGACCCCTGGCTCAAACATGGCAAAGAAATAATTGCCTCTAAAGCAAGATAACTACAATGCTGTGTGACGTGGAGTCAATCTCATTGAAGTGCTCTGTGTTTCTTTTTAGACCATGCAGGATGTTTGCTCTCGACCATTCATCTGAAAATGGATTTTCTTTCCTTGAAAGTAACGGCAAAGAAATTCAAATGTACAATTACACTGATTAAGTGAATCCCCGACAGCGGTAGATAAAAACATCGTGAGCTTTGCAAGACATTCAACCAACCTTTTCTTTATTTTTTAATTAAATTCGCTTTGCTTTATTTCTATTGCACGTTATTGTTGGTCCGTTTGAAAACACTGAAATCTCCTGTGCGATCTGGAGCAGCCAATCAAGCCGGTCGACATTTCCATAGAAACTGAGAGAAAGAGGATAAGTGACTGAGGATGCAACAGGCAGCTGGAGACAGCAGGGTTTTCTGCCTTCACCACATCACGACAACAGGCGTCAGGACTCCTGCTGAATACCAACACGCATACCATTATACATTGTAGCTAAAAATGAATATTTGAGGAAAAGGGAAAGAATGAAAACAAAACCACAACAGTATCAAAGTAAACGTGTGTGATATTTTGAGGCGTCAATCATTTTGTGATTGTAGTTTAATGATGTGCAAACTGACTTAAGGAGATGGTCCTTTTTACAAGATGCTAAATAGGTCTCTGATGTCCCTAGAGTGTGTTTGTGTGAGGTTTCAGCACAAAATACCACACAAATAATGTGTTATGACTCTCTGAAACTGCCCCTTATAGGCTTTAATCCAAATCGTAGTGTTTTGGTGACTGTCGCTTTAAATTCAAATGAGATGTCGCTTTTCAAAAGAGGGCGGAGCTATAAATGCCTTTGAGTCAGCATAGTGGCAGATTCAAAACAAGATTTACGTCCTATGCTAATGAGGGAGAGACTGTCACTAGTGGGCGGGGCCTTCCCACTGTGATGACACGTCCAAAGGGAGAATGTCAATCAGAGTGTTTCTGCAGGGTGTTTTCATCAAGTGTGATTATAAAAAAATTAATTAATACATTTTTACCATTAGAGGCTGGTTATATTCACAGACTGTTGCCACGAAACTGTGTTTAAACCCTTTATAAAAGTGATTTTTGCATAATAGGCCCCCTTTTAAAGTGTATGTCACTCATTTTGCAAAAAAAATAATTTTTTTATCTAAACAACACAGACTATCTATTAAAGTCTATTAGAATGAAGTAAATAAGACCACTTAAATTATGAAAGCAAAAAATGTCCCTGTTTTAGGCTTGGGCGGTATCCAAATTTTTATACCGTCAAACCTCCTCCCTATTTTATCCCGGTATACGGTATTACCATGAATAATAAAAAAATAACGACGTAAGGATTGTTGTGCCCAAACCATTCAGAAACTGAATGCCAAACACTAATAC
>CAIGQQ010002327.1:2702289-2720530 GCA_903798035.1 Danio albolineatus | reverse complement strand
TAAACACAGAAGGGGTCGATTTTTGTGTTGATGGCTTCACTTTTATTTAAAGCTTTTGCATGAATGCAGCTGCTTTGTCCCAAAGACATCCAAAGGCAGAAGGCGAGGACGTTCTGGAATTTTTCCGGAAAAAGCATTCGGACATCCATTCCAAAATACCGACAAATTCTGATATCATTAACCAGAAATGCTCTAACCGGCTGCACTTGCATTTGTAAACACAGAAGGGGTCGACTTTTGTTGATGGCTTCACTTTTATTGAAAGCTTCAGCATTAATGCAGCTGCTTTGTCCCAAAGTCATCCAAAGGACCGCAGCTAAATGTTTACACATTTGACTACATTACAAATTCTGTGGATGGATGAGTATTGTGAACAACTTTGATGAAAACATATAGAGGAACACTTTCACATGTCGAGGTGTACATAATACGTGTATGTGCTGCCACTCACCGGCAGCACACACACATTATATAAAACTAATTAAATACACTTCATCTTTGCAACACCTTCAAACATCATAAATTTTGTGCACAAACTCTTTTAAAATGCTCAGTTACAGGCTAGAGATGCGCGGATGGGCTTTTTTTCATCCGCAACCACATCACAAAACTCATCATCCGTCCTCCATCCATCCGCACCAACATTTTTGACCAATTTTTAAGACCGCACCCGCCCGCCATCCGCTGATTGGGCTCTTTATTTGAATGGCTTATTCCTTTTTATTATTAAATGAATGTTTCTTTATTGATTATTAATGAATAGAGAATGACTTTAATGTAGACATGTAGTTAATCCAAACGTGCAAGCCAAATCCAGCATTAATTGACGACGCTTTGAAGTGACGCTAAACGATACGAGGACATGTCTTTTCACTTGATTTGATTCCTCGGTCCTCGAGTCTTTTCCTTGCGTCCTTCCATCGCATCCTGGAGGGGTGGAGCTAAGACACGAGGAAAAAAAAGAAAGGAAAGGAAACGAGGATGCACAAATAAGAAATAAGAAATGAGAAGCACCCTATAAAGCTCTCAGAATATCAGCAGTGAACTCGGTCTCTGATCTGCGCACAGGGACAAAAATAAATAAATGGCATAAATTAAATGCACTGTACTGTACAATGTTTTGGTACAACCACCCGCCACCCGCCCGAATATAATAAAAATATTATTTTGCATCCGTCATCCGCCCGATCCGACGCAGATTCTCCTACTAGTTAGTTAGTTAAGCACCAGTTAATCAGGAAGTGATGATTTTGTTTTCTTTGACTCATTGGATGGAAACGCTGCTTTATTTGCACGTCTTTTATGCGATATTCCAGTTTTGCTCATAAATTTAATTTGCATCTTTGGATGGAAGCATAGCTAGTGACACTATAAATGTGTTCTGTAGCTGCTGGTCAACTATAATTCAGGCTCAACATTGCACTTCTTGCGATGTGATTATTGCGGATACGCACATTGCGATATTGATGCTGAAATGATATATTGCGCAGGCCTACTGGTAAGCTACTAATTCTATATCTTCCCCTGACAAAGACAAAGTGCAGCCAGCAGAGTTCAGTCTGGGAGACAAGAAGAGGGAGCTTGTAGGAATCGCTAGTGTTGTGTTAAGCAGAATGGACCCACTCCTGCCTTCCTGTCCTCCAGCCTGATGCCTATCTAA
Organism: Danio albolineatus; assembly: GCA_903798035.1. Lineage (NCBI taxonomy): Eukaryota > Metazoa > Chordata > Actinopteri > Cypriniformes > Danionidae > Danio > Danio albolineatus. The sequence goes on along the minus strand of CAIGQQ010002327.1, from coordinate 2,718,870 downwards.
GCCTGACCACAGACAGTTAGCGTCTGGTTTGCTAAGCCTGAAAGATATTCCAAAAATGTTGTGATTGCTTTTTTGCACCCATTAACCATAGATGTCTTTTTAAGGTTTGAAAGCATGCACTGATGGGAAGGAGCAAAATTCAGATGCTCAAATGACGCCGGCATGACAGAGGTGTGCAATTTTTATTTTCTATGGTAAATGATTTTAAGTTTATAAAAAAATCGTCACGAGGGTCCAAATACATATAATTAATGAGAAAAACAAAGTTACATTTTTTTCAACGCCACATTTTTGCCACAAAAAAATGATTACAGAGGCAGCCAGAAAAAACAGGGTTTCTGCAGGTTTCACCAACTCTAATTTAAGACTAATGACCTTTTTACAACCATAAAGAATAAAATTTCAGACTTATAAATGGCTAAACATTAGGAATTTTTTAATGGCCCAGCAGAAAAACAAATATTGTTACTTGCCACAGAAAAACGAACTTTAATTATTTCTTACCACATATTTTAAATAATGTGTCAACACAAGCAGACCCTAGCCGTATACTATTTTTTTTTCAACATAACAAACAAAAAAGCTCTTTAAAAATGTAACAAAACTAAATGTACGCACAACAGACTGTTATAAGTCATGAATAGAGATTTGCTGAAAGTTTTGTATTGTTGGTAAATGGATGTGTTGGATTGATTGGGTAGCTTTACAATAACGAAGGAAAATTAAGAACTGTTTAAAATGATTTAAGACAAACAAGACAGTATTTAATTGCATTTCAGACTTTTTAAGGCCTAAAACTTTGTTTTTGAAATGTAATACATTTGGAGACTTTAAGACACCCTGAAAACCTTTATCTCCAAGTGACACCCTCTGTTTAATACCTCAAGAGGAATGTTTTTTTAACCATTGTGTCAATGATTTAAGAATTGATTTATAAAGATAGTTGAATTGTATGGACAACATTAAAACAAATAAACTAATAAAACACCTAAAATGAAAATAAACAGTGAAAAGTGAAAACCTTGTCACTTTATTCAGCAAAATAAACTCCAACGATTCGGTTAACACCAACTTGACCACTAATTGGAAAAAAAACTGAGACATTTATTTATTTATTTATTTCACAAAAGAATGAATGTCATAAGTTTAAAATAGTAAAAGAATCAGTAATTTAAGAGAAATTGTTTTATTTTATTTTTTTTGGGGGGTGGGGGGGATTTCATGCTGTTAAAACCAAAAAAAAAAAACATTTTGTGATGCAGCACTGTAAGAACACTTGATGTTTAATATGCAAAAATAATAACCAAACAGGATCAAAATAGTCCAACTTCTAAAAGAATAAGTATTAATTCATTGTTGCTTTATTTTTGTCAAACCTAGTTATGTACTGATGTAAATTACCTGAAAAGAGACCAAAAAAAATTGAAACAAAATAAATCACAAGCAAGTCAATTATCAAAACCCTATTAATAAATCTCACGGCATCACCTGAAGTATCAGTATGCATCTACAATGATCTTTGATCATCAGGTGCACAGTCTGGACATTTGAGAGGCCTGAACTCTAGTCTAGCCAAATCACAGTAACACAAACAGTAGCTTAGGCACTCTGACCAGCCTCAGTTCTCCCCACAACATGAAACCACATTCACCTGAACCCTACTAATCTGCAACAGAATGGCGCTCCTACACTGAGGTGCATCCTTGCCTGACGTGACGCCTTTTGTCTCCTCCTGTGTTGTGACAACACTTACATTTGTAAATTGCCCTCCTTGTAGAGGATAAACATCTGATAGCCACAAGAGAAGGGGGTTGGGGATCGTAACAAGCCTCTGGGACTTCCTCTAAACAAATGGAGAGATCTTTAGAAGGCTACTGTTTGTGTTTGCCAAAGACACGGCCAGGATACATGAGGCTCCTGTCAGTGGCCTCCGGGCGCTATTCAACAATGCTAAAGTTGGCCAACAAGGTGCTTCAGAGGGGAGGGAGAAAAAATAAATTCACAGATTGTTGCAGAGGATTGAAGTAGCTGCATTATTGTATCAGAAACGAGTAATGTGATCTGCATTACGCCACGCAACCTGGGCTTTGAACCAAAAGCAGAATATTGCTGTGCACTGACGCTGTGCAGGCATCACTCAATGTGTGAACAATGTGGTCAGGAGCATTCTGTCAAAGCTGCTCATTGGATTGGCAATTACTTTATAAAAAAAAAAAGAAAAAAGAAAAAGAAGAATGGCGGGGAGGAAAAACAGCAGATTAATCATGCTGTTAGCGATGAAGATGAAGACGTTGATTAATGCAGTTTGGCTTTTTAAACAAACAACTCCTGAGTGTGCGGTGTGCTCGGCATTACCCTTTAATTTAGAGAGGGTTGACTGGATAAGTTTTGTTTTTGCAGCTTCGCTCAAGTTCTCTGCCCTCTTGTTATTTACCCCCATCTCTGGGGTTTTTCCCCCCTTTTCCGACACCATATGGAGCAGACCTCGCTGAAACAATCCGCTAAAAACAACAGGCCTGCACTCAAGCGTTCCCCTCCTTCCTTAACACCACGCGAGAATAAATTGCTCCCTTATTGTGCATTCTGCCAGCGGTCCAGGATCATTTTTGTGTTCTCCATCTAATTAGATTAGTTCGGTTGCCGGTTCGGGGTTACTGCAAGAAGGTGCCACACAAGTGGAGCAATATGGGGCTAATTGGCAGGCGGATACGGCCCAGTCCTCGCCGTTCACCAGCAGGTTCTCGCCTCGGTCCGCTCTCATTACCGCCGTTTTGCAAGTCCCTCAAAAGTCTGTAATAACTCAGCTTACCGTATTCTTACAGGCTGAGACTGGAATCAAACTAGCAAGTCTCATTAGGCACACTCACGACCGACACCTCTCAGTTCGTAAAGGCTCTGCTGTTTATCTAGCAAGCCTGAAACGCATATAGATGTGGAATTTCCATTGCAGTGGCAACCGGTTCACAGTCGCATGCTAATTCCACGTCTGAAAAAAAGGTTGATTTCCTAAAATGTACTTTTACCTTTTTCTTAGTGGCATTATAGTCCTTAAAAGTAATAAACTGAAGGTTGAGCGATATATATGGCTGATTAAAGTCTAGTTTTCTCCATGCGCTGTGAAAGCGAGAAACGGTGGAGGCGAATAATCAGACTTTTAAATGAACATTATGAAAACATTTGGCCGTCTGCCTCCGTCGGCGCACTGGCACGCCATACATCACGCAGGCACCTACTGGAGAAGTATGCAGACCACTCAAATTTCCCCACCATAACTCAACCAAATTATACAAAGCAAGGTACAAGTAATAAGCATAAGCTTTAACTCGAGACATAAATCTGTGTTTATATCCAAAAACGGGCATGTGCGTCAAAGAGAAGCTCGAGCACGTAACGACTGAACCTATAAGGACATGAGGATGACTAAAGCCTATACTGTGGCTCATACGCAATTAAAAGAGATCAAGAAGTCATCGTTTGGAAAATATATATGCTACTTAAGTGCAAACACACCACAACCTGCTTAATGTGTAATACCAGTAAATCACAGTGAAGAATCGTCGACTGTACACAGCTATGAATTAGCATTTATGGCCTTTAGTCTGGTCTGTTCGCATGGATTCAAAGCAAATTAAAAATATGTTTACTAAAGAAGGGGAATATCAAGGAATATATGGTCTTATTAGACTGCAACAGTGTTGTTGAAACTAAAAGACTAATTTAACACAACATCTTCTGCGTACTTATAAACTCAACATTATTAATCAGCAAGATCAGAGATGCCCAAAGTAGGGCCCGTGGGTTAAAGTTGGCCCAATGTAACCTTTGATCGTCATTTCTAATTTGATGTAACCTTTTTTGCATGTTTTATTGCTGAGCTACAAAAAAATACAAATAAAACCAAAATCAAATGTTTTAATTAAATGTTGGAAATGAATCAGATTTTCTTTAAATGTAAAAACGGTCACTCGACAGATAAAAGATCGGCAAGCAAATCAAGGCAAAACTACAGTGTTATTCTGTTATAAATGAGATTGTTTGGTTTTTATTGTGATATGTTCATTATTAAATGTTTTAAAAAAAACTTTATTAGTTAATATAAAGCAACTTATTGAGTCATTATTAAATAAACTAGGAATAAATCAAATAAAATAATTATTTAGAATTAAATAAAATAAAATTTAATAAATTAAACTGCCCATGGCACCTATAGGCCTATCACTGTTTCAAGGTATCACAGTATTGTGATTACTGCTCTAAAATATGTTCATTTTAACTGTCTGGGTAAAAAACAAAAACCCTTTTCCCCTTTGAACACGATATATATTATTTTGAGAAACATTTATAATATTTTGTTACAGTAAACATGTCAGGCTAAATAATTCAAATGAATCATTTGCTTCTGCTGTCTTTGTTAGTTTCAAAAACATTGATTTCTTTACAATTTAAAACAGCATCTTTGGATATCCTTTTTGCTGGAGATACTGTTGTCCTAAAAAACGGAAAAAATAAATAAATAAATAAAATAAAAAACTTTTTAAAAAAAATCTTACTTATACCTTAGGAACGGTATAGCAGTAAATGTTGGCGGTTTTAAAACCTTGACTTTTCCATACCGCAGTATATCTTGAAAACTGTTATCGTCCCATGTCTAATGCAACTATATTTACCTTCGACCCACTAGCCTCAATCAGGTTTGGTTTTTTGTATGATGAAAAGTAATCGAAATCGACATTCAGAGCCTATAATCGATCGATTTCAATTACTTTCCCCACCACGTGTGGAGTCATGTTACCCTGCTCTGTTAAGGCTGATTTATACTTCTGCGTCGAACGCACGTGTCTGGTCCGGTGCAGCCTTCACTGACTGCATACCACCTCTCCAGCACCTCTCCAAAACCGTAACTACACGTCACACGTTTGCACTACATTGACAATGACTGGAATCTGGACCAGAGATGCCTCAAGACGGCATATTTTCTATTACAATAAAATTATTATGTACATTTGTTTACAGAAGATTTCAGAAATGCAGTTTCTAATATTAATTTGTGTAATGTATATCCTAATATTACAGGATATACAAGAGTTAATTTAGAAGAGATGCTGCTTATTTTCTACTTTCAATATGAAAAACATTGAAAATCAAATATTTTGTTTCCAACAGCGCAGGTTATTTATTTTCATTTTTATATAAGAATAAAACTGACTGTTGGTTTTGGGCAATGTGCGTTTTCATTTCAGTTGTTCAACACTTATGTTCAATAAATAATCACAGATACATAGTGTGTGTTTCCTTCAATTATTTTAAAATCAAGCAACGCACCCTTCATTCAAAAATCACCTGTAATATGTGAACACATTTACTGTACAAAACTTATCAGTAAACTTTGAGGCCAAAAAATATATAAATAAATAAATAAAATAATCGCTTATTAATCGTAACAGAGTTAAAGTGTTAAATTAATCGAGATTTTGAATTTAGGCCAAATCGTCCAGCCATAGTTTTTGGCCCTTCATAAGAAAAAGTTTGGATCACGCCTGATCAAGATTAATTTATGATTCATATTAATCAAACAAAAGCATGAGAAAAAATATTTAAAAACTGAATAAAAAAACTGAATACAATTCTTGAAATCACATTAAAGATTTAGAGAATCACAGAAAAAAAGGAAAAGAACAAATGCATTACAACCCAGCAAACCCCATCAGGGGCCCCTGCACCCCATATTAGCGTTTAGGGATCTCAGCTGACCCTTGACCTAGAAGCCGGTCTTGGAGTTCTGGGTGAAGAATCCATGGGGTTAATCTTGCCATTCAGCTGCACCCCCACATCTAAGCAATACAACACAAACCGAAACCATCTAGCACCACCCCAGTGCGGTGTGTGTGTTTGCACACAAGCAGGTTTTCCCCCTGAAATCCAGACTGGAGAAGATGGCATATGTTTAACATTACGCAAATCTGCTGAAGCGGCAGGGCACACGAGAGAAATCTCCACTGTGGCCGCATTCACAAAGACAGGATCCCCTAATCACTGGCCGTTACAGGTCATTTATTATATATTTCGGCACAGTCCGCTATGACACACTCTCAGATTACCTCATTTAAGAAGGACTACTGCTCGCAACCCAGACCGCAAAGAACGCAGCCGCTTTCAGAAGTTTTGATTATTGCATTTCTGCGTTTGTTAGCTCGAAACCAAAAATCAAAGCAAGAAGCTACTTTAAAATTAAAATATCAACTGAGGAGGAGTGTTCATGGTATTTTCTAACAATGGAATCACGTCAACGTATGATGTATAAATAAATGATCATCATAATAACTTTGAAACAAAAAGCTTCAGATTAGAGAACGCATTCGCTTATAAGAGTTTTCCCTATAGATTAAACCTAATTGACAGCAAGCGAAGCGGTAGTTGACCAAGTATAGGGTATGGTTCAGAAATCCAAAATGTGGTCTTGCAAATTAAGGCAATAATAATTGCTTCATAAGTACTAATAAAGAGCATCATAACAACTTTGAAACATAAAAAAACTAACTCAAAACCAACTCAAATATGAACTTCACATTAGAGATTCACTTATAACACTACTCCCTAAATAAAAGCCTAATTTACTTGACAGCAAGCAAGGTGGTCATTGAACAAGTATAGGGTATGTTTAAATAAATCAACAATGTGGTCTTGCAAATTAATAACATTTGCTTTATAAGTACTAATAAACAGCATAACAACTTTGAAACACAAAAACAAACTAACTCAAAAGCATCTCAAAAATAAGCTTCAGATTAGAGAACGCATTCATTTATAAGAGTTTTCCCTACATAAAAACATAATTTACTTGACAGCAAGCAAGGTGGTAGTTGACAGAGTATAGGGTATGTTTAAATAAATCAAGAACGTGGTCTTGAAAATTAAGGCGATAATATTTCCTTTATAAGTACTAATAAGTGCATCATAACATGAACATCATAACTCCTCTGAAACACAAAAAACAACCAACTTAAAAGCATCACAATAAGCTTCAGATAAGATATCACATTGATTTATAGGAGTTTACCCTAAATAAAAGCCTAATATAATTAACAGCAAGCAAAATGTGGTTAATGAAGTATAGGGCATGTATAAAATAATCAAGGATGTGGTTTTGCAAATTAAGACAATAATAACTGCTTTATAAGTACTAATAAGTGAATCATAACATGAACATCATAACAACAACTTTGACACACAAAAAACAACTAACTCAAAAGCATCTCAAAAATAAGCTTCAGATAAGAGAACGCATTGATTTATAAGTGTTTCCCCTAAATAAAAGCCTAATTTACTTGACAGCAAGCAAAAGGTGGTTGAAAAAGTATCGGATATGTTTAAAATAATCAAGAATGTGGTCTTGCAAATTAAGGAAATAATAACTGCTTTATAGGTACTAATCATGACATCATGACAACTATGAAACACAAAAACAAACTAACTCAAAAGCATCTCAAAAATTAGCTTCAGATTAGAGAACGCATTCACTTATAAGCGTTTCCCCTGTAAATAAAAACCTAACTTACTTGACAGCAAGCAAGGCGGTAGTTGAAGTATAAAGTATTTTTAAAAAGTGGTCTTGCAAATTAATGCAATAATATTCGCTTTATAAGTACTAATAAAGACCATCATAATACGAACACCATAACTTTAAAACACAAAAACCAACTAACTCAAAAGCATCTCAAAAATAAGTTTCAGATTAGAGAATGCATTCACTTATAGGAGTTCTCCCAACATAAAAACCTAACTTACTTAACAGCAAGCAGATGACCAAGTAGGTATGATTCGAAAATCAAGAATGTGCTCTTGCAAATGAAGGCAATAGTAATTGCTTTATGAGTACTAATAAGTGTATCATAACATGAACATCATGACAACTTTAACACAAAAACCAACTAACTCAAAAGCATCTCAAAAATAAGCTTCAGACTAGAGAACGCATTCACTTATATCAGTTTTCCCTAAATAAAAGCCTAATTTACTTGACAGCAAGCAAGGTGGTAGCTGACCTAGTATAGGTTATGTTTAAATAAATCAAGAATGTGGTCTTGCAAATTAAGGCGATAATATTAGCTACATAAGTACTAACATGAAGATAGTAACTTTGAAACACAAAAACAAACAAACTCAAAAGCACTTCAAAAATAAGTTTCAGATTAGAGAACGCATTCACTTATAAGAGTTTTCTTAAATAAAAACCTAACTTACTTGACAGCGAGCAGCTGACCAAGTAAAGGGTAAGGCTTGAAAATCAAGAATGCGTTCTTGCATATTAAGGCATTATTATTTCCTTCATAAGTACTAATAAAGAGCCAGTTTTAAAGCAATACGCATGCTTCTAAGCAATAGTTAATATATGTGTTACCTAATCTAAAGTGCTAGCATTTCTTGGTCATAACATTAACAAGAATTAAACACAAAAACAAGCAGTTGTAAAATCAAGCTGCGCGCATTTTTATGAGCAATGCAGAAAAATCTCCTGAAAGGAAGTCTGTCAAATCCAGCGATCCACAAACACAGTGGCAGAGAAGAATACCAGACCACAGTATCACCTGGTCCACAAATGTAGAGCTCAAAGAAACCCCCACAGACTAAAAAATACTGCTTGTGTGGCCTATCTTATTACCCTAGAGAAAACCCATGGATCGTCAAAAAAAAGTCGGAGGAAAGTAAGTCAGTAAATTCTACTGTTCCACGTAATAAACGCCAAAGCAGGGGATGATGGCCTTACTGAAGATCAAAGCGGTCTAACAGCTTGAGCTATCTAGCGGTCTAGATTACTGGCCTGAACTACAGGAAGACTGGGTTAAAAGTTACCATAAATAAAGCTACAGCAACCTCACACACACACACACACACAGACACAAACAAAATTAAAAAAACGAATAACCGTTAATCTAACATATTAGTTTAGTAGATGCGCAAGACGACTCAAAACCCACAACGCCACAAGAAATCCCTGCGCTTTTGTAGAGCACAATCGCACATATATACATACCTCTGTTAAGCATTGGGTTATAGCATTATCTCACTCAAATCCAACAGGGAGGTGGTTATCAAAGCTGGCAGAGTATCCAAAGACCCTTCCCCGAGGAGCCCTCCGAGGTATCCTTTATTCCACATCCATTCTGGCCTGGGAATCATTCCATTTCTTTCTCCACAAAAGTTTGCTTGCTCTACGTGCGTTGCTTGTGAAATGCGCCGTCCTGTACTTCCTTTTCTTAGAAGATCTCGCAGGTGCAGATGATCTTGTACTCGATGGGTGACCAAACCACACCAATCTTCTCGATCACTGCAACGAAACAAAAGCACACACATGGGTTTAGTGATAAAGACGTGTTTTGTGTACTTCGGTATAAGGGGGAGAGTCAAAACGTTAGCACGTACTCACAAATTAAACAATAAAAAAAGCTCTTGGAAGAAGCTCTAAAGGCGTAACAGAAACCGCAATAGACGCAGAAAAAGAGCAGAGAGAAATCCTGTGTCATGTACTCAGGCAGTCTGACAGCAGCTTTCATGAATGGGAGCTCTGACAGTACGGGCCCTCTGGCCGACCAAATTGGAAACAGGAAAACAAACATTCTCAAGGAAAACTCCCCCCCACTAGCGTAAGCCCTCCTCCCCCCTAACAAACCTTTTCTTCGACTCATTCTGTCCAACCTGTGTCAGGTTAGCAATAGCCAACCGCACCAGCCTCTAGACCACACAGATGGAGAACGTTCAGCCACCGTGAGATGAAGAAAAGGAAAAAAAAATAGACGAAAAAAGCAACCTGTTTGCGAGGTAAAAGAACACACACCACGACAGAAAGGGAAAGAGAGAAAGACGGCTACACTGACTCATCGGCGTTCCAGAGGGGCCCGGAGGACAGGAGGATCGGCAGACAAACTAAACTCCGAACGGGGTGGAGAGGAAGTGGGCACTGCTGGAAGATCCGAGCTCAAAACTTTCTCAAAGTTTTCTCCAAAAAACCTGACCTGAAAGTAGTCTGATATGAAGCCGAGCCCCGAAAGACGACGCTAGGCTAACAAGTTCAGTGTTTCATAATAAATACTTGTTGATGCTCTAACTTTAGCAAAGCCAGTTTATATGAAACACAAACCTAACAGGAACCGCTAGCTCTGAAAAACCACACCAATAAAAGATCTACCATTTGAACAACAGAAAGTTTTTAAATTCCTCAAAAAGAGTCGTCAATGAGTAAGAGTGAAGATTTAGGGGAACTCTGATTTCTTTTCTCCGTTCGTTGTGCAGCCTACTACTGGGAATACGACAGTTTTCAGTCAGCAAACTTTACCAGATGTACGCTAACCACTAAAATATTACACACCACATAATTAGCCTAACAAGTGATGTCAAACAGATCTGACAGAGTCAGAGACCCAAACCGTCTCTTATCTGGGAGAGTTTCTAAACGCTCTTCAGCTGTGACTTGTAAAAAAAAAACAAGCCCTTAAATAAAATACGAATAAATATACATTGAAGCTAAAGCTTTCCTTACAGGATAAAGGAGGTTGCTTCGACAGCACGGGTCAAAGGTCTGCGTGTTTCATTCTCACATAGGGTGTGAGAAAAAAAAACGGTAAAGAGAACAAGATTTCTTCAAACAAAAGAAACACATAAACTCAAAGCTCTTAATTCAGATTAGCTCAATGTTAGATTCATAAACCGCCCCGAGTGACTTCACTCACACACTAAAAATACACTTTTCTAGTTAAGTAGTTTATCATCAAAACTACTCTACTAGCAAAAAAACTAAAACATGACTATATATCTGGTATAACTCGCCATAGCACGTCTATAGCACACATCCAGAGCCATTTAGTGACTTCAAAACACAGCTAAAAACAGGATGAAAAGCATATGACGAGACAAGGGACGACCTCTGTGAACCGCAGCTCTTTTATTCGAGAAAATCCGGAGGGAAAAAGACTGGCTATTCATATGCAGGCTAAATCAAATATATGTTAGAAAAGCTTTTAAGGGTAGCGATTATTAAGAGCTGTCTCTGTGTAAACTTTGGCATTTCATCTGGCGGCTACAAAGACAATTCGAAAGTTTCCCGTCTCCCGTGTTTGGAGATTTCTAACCACAAAAACACTAAACAAAAAGGAATTTCTATAAAGTCACTGACACGTCATTTCAAAACACGAGCAGCGTTGGGAGTTTGCAGACTTGTCTCTTTGCATTTAGAGAGTGGAAAATATTAATATGCAGTTCCTGAAAATACAATTAAATAAAATGAAAATACGTTTTAACAAGTTTGACGATGATAAAAACACTTTCAGTTCATCAAAAAAAAAGTAATAAAGTTCTAATTCCGAAGAACAAAAGTTTTATAAGTTTGTTTGTGTTGCAACAAATTAGTAAAAGCATACAAAAGTAATCATCTGGCTTGAGTACATTTTCTAACAAGCGAGAAAAGTTAATGTTTTGAAGTCTAGTCACAATGTGTTCTTTGCAAGCAAACACCTGGATTTAATATCTTAATGCGATCCATTCTCTATATCTGTCTTTAAAAGAAAGAAAATTGTGCCCTTGCGATTTATTTCCTCCATTCAGCAGCACCAACGCCACATGAATCTGCTGCAGGGACACAAGTGGCAAATCTCTGTGCGGCAAGAAGCTAGCCCGAAAAGAAGTTGTGCAAACTCAGAAGCCACCAAGAACAAATGGAAGACCCCCACTGCTGCTTTCTCCCTCCACCGAGGCCCAAATTCATTTGTCAGCCGTAAAGTTCCTGACTATACAGCGCTGATCTATTGCCTCTCTCCAAAGAGCTCACAGATGTGGAGTCATTTACATTTCAAATACACCTCAAGCTTTTCAATCACTTCAAACGCGCCTTATCAGACAACTCATGTGGATCTTATTCTTCTGTGTAGGCCAACGAAGAAGGGATCGCAAAATAAAACTAATTTGGAATGAATGTTTACGATGCACAAGATTATTATATAATATTGGGAGAATGTGATTTCTTCTTCTGATCCACGCAAATTCACAATGAAGCACAAGGTTAAAGTGAATTAAGTCCTTGGAGGATAAAGAAATAAAAGTCACGCAAGTGGAAAAGGAGATTGTGACTGTGTTGAAGCGTGATGACAGAGCTGAGGTTGTGAAACTATGTTTACAGTTGTGAGTTTCTCTATATGATGACCTGCATTTGCCTGCACGGGCTTTGTCATTAAGAAACTTTTACCGACAAACTATTTCAGTAAGAAAAAAAAAAGAACATATCATTTCCAGACTGCCCGAGTGTGGCAACTTTCAGGGTTTACAGGAAACATCGCAAACTCATCTACTGGAACCAACATGGGATTTCATATCTTTAACAATCAGATACAGGTTACGCTCGAGTGAAGTGTGGGTGATTTTATCAGCTTTGAGATAAATACTTGTTTCCACCCACTTGAAGTTACTAATGACATCTAATGTGAAAGTGACTGTAAAACCAAATTAACTGGAAACATAACCACAGTTGCAGAACTGAGGAGTCAAAATACAAAGTTACTTACGACATACAGAATGAACATCTACAAAACACGTATTAAATATGTACCTAGTGTCTGATAACAAGAGAAAGAGATAAGGGGAAAACAACGACTGTATATGTTAAAAGAAAACATACACAATCCACACACACATACCTTCATATTAGCGGATTACAACATTAAGACTTATTTAAATTCCTTCAGTCGAAAAGTTTTGTTTGAGAGAAGGAGAGAGAGAGAGTGATAAGCTCCATCACGCCACTATGGTCACGCCACAAGAAACTTTGTGAACTACAGCCCCCCAAAAACACACCTAAGTGCGAAAGTTAGACGCTAAAACAAATACAGAAAACTTTTCCCACGAGCTGCAGGTTAACAAAGAAACATCCAAATGAGAAAATACCCACATAGTCAGTTACCGCTATTCACAAAGTTTCCCTCAGAAACGTGCCGCGCGTCTCCATCGCCTCAGACGGATCTTTTCACAGCAAAAAACCCGCAAAATATCGATTAAAAAGGCTGTTGAGATCCGCGGACTGTCATGTAAACAACTGCGAGCTTCTTTGTGTGTGGAAAATGAAGTGTAACGTTCAGCGCGTTGCCATGCCTACGCGTTTTCTTATCGTACATCAGTTACGGAAAGTTTTCGAAGTTTGTGTGGAAAGCGCCATTCAGCTCGAAGCATCATTTACGCAAAAACAGTAGCCTACACACTTGATGAAACTTTGTATAACTTGAGTTGTGAAGCCATTAGCTGCTTTAGCGCGCCGGTTTACACATAAACAATGCGCCACGGTCGCGGCTTACATTATTACTACATTCTGGATAATATCTTGCGCAAAACGCGTTGCAACACGGCGTGAAATGGCTGAAAAGAAATGGGAAGGAGAAAAAAGTCATCCAAAATGAGACTACAGGGAGTTAACGATCTCAATTGGCGACAATTTCGCGAATGGCACGCCGAAACCCGCTGTTATTTTGTTGCAATTGCAAAGTAGTAGCACTCAACTGATTCATCAGCAGCAAATCCCTTCGCCCTTCTCTCAACATTACATAACATTCACCCCTAAAAGACATCAGGAACTACAGGCTAAAACGCACATCGTTCTTCTGCCGTGATCGCAATGCTCATTGATTCGCTTTCTCCTTACCTGTTGATTAAATTGCAATAGTCTTTGCAGTCTGAAAGATGGTGGAGCTTTGGCGTGAGCCATGAAGCGTCTTTGTGTTGTTTGTTTGTTGATCTCGGGCAATGATTTCTTTTTTATGGGGATGTAAGATTGCGAATTGCTCCTGTACACGTGAAATCTTGGGAGACTGTGTTTGATGGTAAAAAACGCCTGAGTCTGGGGTGGAAAAAAGGAGGCTGGTTTTTGCAGTGATCTCAGTTCTTTATCAGAAATGTTATCGCTTGTCAGGACCTCAGACTCCAAGCATTACGTCAGTTTCAAGACACCAACACTATTAATATCAAGAAGCCCTTGCGGAGGAAAGCGCCACCCTAGAGCGCGCACTCTTAAAGGGACAGTGACCGCTAAAAGAGCTCCAGCTCCAGCCGCTCTGCAGCTTCGCCATAGAAACTCACAGCTTTGCTTCTCAGCTGGTGGCTTCGCACTTCTGTTCTGAAAAAAAGAAGAAAAAAAAACACGTTTCCGCCGGTGAATGAAAAGGTAATAAGTGTTTCGCACAAGTCTGACGTTACATCTCACAATACAACCAAAGAAAATGCATAAAATTCTGATTTATTTTCATGCAACTGATGGTTTGTCTTGCAAGTTTGTCTCAAACTAGCTTAAAGGACAAAACATCTTTAGAGCAAGCTTAAACTTGGAAAAAGCATGCAATTCTAATTTATTTTCATGCAATTACTAGTTATGTCTTGCAAGTTTATCTCACAATTTTAAAGGGAAAAAGTATTTAGAGCAAGCTGAAACTTGGAACAATTATACAATTCTGATTTATTTTTATGCATTTACTAGTTATGTCTTGCAGTTTGAACTTGTTTATATGACACAATTATAAAGGAAACAATCATTTCTAAAAAGCTTAAATTTGAAATCGTGTTCAAAATAAAGTCAAGATTAACAACAAAGGAAAAAAACATAAAAATCTGATTTATTTTCATGCAATTACTAGTTTATATCTTTAGGTTTTGACTTGTTTTCGCATTTATATCTTACAATTTGTGCAAAAAATATTTAGAGAAAGCTTAAACTTGAAATTGTTCAAAATAAAGTTAAAAATGAATATAGAGAAAAGATCAAAGGAAAGAAATCATAAAATTTTATTTCTTTTTTTTTGCAATTACTAGTTTGTGTCTCACAAGTTTAAAGGACAAAAAAATGTTTACAGCAAGCCTAAACTTATTTTTCTGTAATTATGTTTTAGTTTGAACTTTTCTGTCGTTTATATGACACAATTACAAAGGGAAAAATCATTTCGAAAAAGCTTAAACTTGAAATCGTGTTCAAAATAAAGTCAAGATCAACAACAAAGAAAAAAACATCAAATCTGATTTATTTTCTTGCAATTACTAGTTTATATCTTGCAGTTTTGACTTGTTTTCTCACGTTTATTTCTCACAATTTGTGCAAAAAACATTTAGAGAAAGCTTAAACTTGAAATTGTTCAAAATAAAGTCGAAAATTAATTTAGGAAAAAAACTAAGGAAAAAAATTATAAAATTCTGATTTTTTTTTTTTTTTTTGGAATTACTAGTTTGTGTCTGGCAAGTTTATATCTCACAATTTTATAGGGAAAAATATTTAGAGCAAGCTTAAACTTGGAAAAGAATGCCATTCTGATTTATTTTCATGCAATTACTAGTTTATATCTTGCAGTTTTGACTTGTTTTCTCGTGTTTATATGTCCCAATTTTAGAGCAAAAAAAATATTTAGAGAAAGCTTAAACTTGAAATTGGTCAAAATAAAGTCAAAATTGATTTATTTTCCTGCTGGTTCACATCTCACAATTTTAAAGAAAGAAAAAAATTAGAGGAAGCTTAAACTTAATAATGTGTGCAATAAAGTCAAAATTATGATCAAACACTTATGTCCATTTTTAAACTGAAAGATATAAACTGCAAAAACATGAGAAGGAATGTTGAGTTCATGTCTCACAATTCTGAATTTGGTAACACTTTAGTTTATGTGATCTTATTCAACATCCCAATACCCAATCCCAACTATACTTATTAAGCAGCAAATTAGTACTTCAATTAAAGTCTGTTTTATAGCAAGAATTGTACCTTAACTTAAAGTGTGACCCTGAATATATACAGTATTATTCTCACTTTATTTCTTGCAATTCTGACTCATTTTTTCCTCAGAACTGCAAGGTATAAATTGCAAGAAAACTATTAAGAATTTTGAGTTTGTCATAATTCAGTTTTATTTTATTTTTTTTAATCACAAGCTTATTTCTCCAAATTTGAGTTGATAAACTTTTTCACAATTCTGACTAAAAATCTCACAATTTATTCTCCCACATCTTTATTCAATTGCAAGATATTAAATGATGAAAATGCCATAACTCAAATGTTTAAATATAAAAATAAAGTATTTTATATTAAAAGCAAGTATCTTATTGTAGCCAGCACAGACTTTAGGAAATATTTATGCTATGAAAATATATGAACTGAAAATCAGTACTTTAATGTACTTACTGTCTGTCCGTCTGTCTGTCTGTCTGTCTATCTATCAATATATTTATCTACCTCTCTATTTTCCTATCCATTTGTCCATCTGTCTGTTTGTCTGTCTATCTATTTTTCAGTCTTCCCTTCTGTCTATCTATCTATCTATCTATCTATCTATCTATCTATCTATCTATCTATCTATCTATCTATCTATCTATCTATCTATCTATCTATCTATCTACCTATCTATCTATCTATCTATCTATCTATCCATTTATCTATCTGGTTGTTTGTCTGTCTATTTTTCTACCTTGCTATTTTTCAATCTGCCCTTCCGTTTATCCATCCATCCATCCATCCATCCATCCATCAATCTATTCTTCTACCTCTCTATTTCACTCTATCTATCTATCTATCTA
>CAIGQQ010002327.1:2677366-2692068 GCA_903798035.1 Danio albolineatus | reverse complement strand
AAAGGTTCTTTAGTGGTTCTTCAGTGGTTCTTTACGGTATTTGAGGTGCTATTTAGCACTTTTACTGTGTAAAGAACCTTTAAAGCACTATAAAGGTTTTTCAGTGGTTCTTTGGGGGGTTTAAAGTGCTATGTGGCACCATTACTACTGGTAAGCACTTGTTCTTATAGCTAATTCTCATAACTATTATGCCAGTTTTATTTGCGGTGTGTGTGTGTGTGTGTGTGTGTGTGTGTGTATTATTATGGAATTATTTTCTACATTTTACAATCATATTATATATTTTACTCACCATAAACTCTGTTAATGTGAACATGGACGTTGTTTCATCAAGGGAAATTTGGATGAATCCAAACTCTTGTAAAACTCGGACATTTCCCGCATTCGCTGTGGATTTATCTTCTTCTTGGTTGCGCCATGGCTCGCCAAAACGTGGATATCAATTATGTTTACTTCAGTGTGGTCTAATTCTAGGCGCATGATAGTGACACCCAGTGGTTATTTATTGTATTACATCTATTTTTCTACGGCAGTCAGATTCTATTTATATTTATAAAAAGCCTCGCGGGCCGCCACTAAACTGATTGCGGGCCGCAGATGGCCCGTGGGCCGTAGTTTGGACACCCCTGCACTAAGTGGTACGGTACGGTACGGTACTGTTCGGTGCGCTTTTATGGCCCGTTTCCACTATCTGTCTAAAAGCGTACCGAACTGTACCGTACCATACCAGTTTTTGGTCACCCTTTGCAAAGGGTACCAAGAGTACCAAAAGATGAAGCTAGACGCGCAGCTGAAGGCTATTAGTTTACAGAGTATGTTATTCGTTTGCACAACAAGCCAGAATGAAAACAAAGAAACCGCCATGGTTTAATACACAGCCGAAACATTACACTGAATAATATAAACATATAATAACGAGTCGTGGTCGACCCGAGCTCAAACAAACATTGTCGTCGTCTTGATGAACAGCCACAAAGCCAAGAAGAAGAGTAGATTCTCCCCTGTGCCCCGTAGTTTTTTACGAGCCCATCTAAAGCGCGAGCGGTTTTGCTTTCTCACATGCTCTCGCGTGCGCATCTATACTTGAAATAACAAACTTCTTGAGCTGATGATAGTAACGTGCGCTTGATTATTGACGTGCTTTTGAAACCCGATCCTTTCAGAAACAGACAAACGCGAGACTGACGCCTGCAGAAACATAGGAGAAGCCGGAAAAAACAAAGAAGCAAACTATTGTTTCAGCAAACATGAAGAAACCGCTGCGTTTAACCATTATCATCACCTTCTGGACTATTATGAACTGGGAATGATGGAGTTACTCTCTAACAAAGGTTAAATGTGCTGGTGAAGATCACAGACACAGATGAGAGCTCTGCACTGACTGTGGGCTATATTTCCTGTTGTTTAAACAAGGTCTAAATGTCTGCTGTGTGTAGTGTTTCTGTAACTGGTATCATATCAGAGACTGTAAGGGGCTGTATGTGTTCATATATGCTGCAATTATTTATTTATTTGATATAATCGCAGACAGTAGGCTATTTCACATCATTGATCTGCAGTTATAATCAGATCATGTTCATAGAGAGGTCAGTAATGAACATTTATACACCAGTGTTTATGTGTATAATAAAGTATAATTTCTGGTAATTTTCCGGAAAGGTCTTTATGTGTGAAAGGGGCTATTGTATAACAGTGGTTTGTTCTGTAAACAATCTAACACAAATATTGCTTAAGAGAGCTAATAATATTGACCTTAAAATGATTTAAAAAAATTAAAAGCTGCTTTCATTCTAGCCGAAATAAAACAAATAAGACTTTCTCCAGAAGAAAAAATATTTTTTTCGGCTTAGTCCCATTATTAATCTGGGGTTGCCACAGCGGAATGAACCGCCAACTTATTCGGCATTTGTTTTACACAGTGGATGCCCTTCCGGCCGCAACCAATCTCTGGGAAACATCCATACAAACTCATTCACTACGGACAATTTAGCTCACCCGATTCCCCTGTACCGCATGTCTTTGGACTGGGGGAAACCGGAGCACCCGGAGGAAACCCGCGAGAACATGCAAACTCCACACAGAAATGTCAACTGACCCAGCCGAGGCTCAAACCAGCGACCTTCTTGCCGTGAGGCGACAGCACTACCTACTGCGCCACCATGTCACCCAAGAAAATATATATTATAGCAAAAATTTCTTTAAATATTATAGAAATATTTGAAAGATTACATATGGCACAGGAGGGCTAATAATTTTGCTGGCAACTGTACATTCATACAGTACACAGAATACAGATTGAAGTGCATTATGACTAGGGCCAGAAGAAATCTGCGGACATTTTGTGCTATTTCTGCAGAGTATTTTGTTGAAAATCTGCGGATTTATGCGGAATGATTTTGGGAGTATCATAACTAAAACCTTAATATACAAAATAAAAAGTAATACCTTTTTAAGTTTTATTTAATGCTTACAATGCAACTCCAATCAGATCCACTATATTTGGTAAACAAAGCAAGTCTCTCATATAAGAACCGCCAACTCATTTGTTCTCTGACTGTCACTCTTCTGATTGCTAAACTGACCACTTTTTTGGATCCACCTGTACTCTACATATTTGTCTCTTAGGTCTTGTTTTGTATTTCCAGTTTGTTATTGATTCCTTGCATGTTTGCAAGCCTAATGTTGTCTCTACCTGTTTACCGTTTCTCTCAATGTCTGCTTGTACTATTTCTTTTGTTACATTCTTTGTAAAGTGCCCTCGAGCTCTGGAAAGGTGCTATATAAATAAAACTTATTAAATCAAATCAAATCAAATCACTTTTATTGTCACATCATCAACAGCACGTGTGCTATGATGAGTGAAAAGCTTAGGTGCTGGCTCCAGACAGTGCAAAATACAGACAGAGCAAATACAACGACAGTGCAGATACAACGACAGTGCAAAATACAGACAGTGCAAATACAACGACAGTGCAGATACAATGACAGAGCAAAAATACAGACAGTGCAAAATACAGACAGTGCACAAATATTATTATTATTAAATAAATATTATTATTATTATATAAAATTTCTACCAAAAGACAGAAGATTTTACTTTACAAACTGTACTGTAAATAAATCATATAAATATATTTCCATATTAGTCAATAATGTTACTGAAATTAATTTAAAAACCGAATAATTAAACATTTATACACATTTACACCAGTAAATGAACAGAATCAGTGGCAGGCTAAAAATCTGCAGAATTCTGCGCGCACAGATTCCATGTGGCCCTAATTATGAGCTATGTAAAAATCTCCCAAAAATCGTTTGGTTCTCATTCAACTTTATGCTTTTCCAAACTCATCTTCCCTGGAACATGCTGTACTGGACCAAAAAAAGTGTCATGAATGAGGTCAGTGCAACTCATGCATCATATTCTAAGCATGCGCTGAATACGTGAGTCAGTAAGTAGATCCAAATCACGGTGAATCACGAACGAATCCCCAAGCGGATGCTCATATTCCGTCTTCCACAGAACGTCACGCACTGCTGAAGATCATACATGTTTGACCTTTTCCCTGCACTGCTTATTGTCAGCATCAACAGGTCTGAGAGTAGTTTCACTCCGGCAGTTTCCCTCTGAATAGATGTCCTAGCGTAAACCTAGGTGACTCCAACCAGCTTATTGTGCTTTGAAGTGCTCTATCCGTCTTCTTTCTCTCTCTTTCACCCACTCACACAAGTTCATATACATCCAGTAGATGTTACCTTCATTACACGCCGAGGCAATAACAGAGGATACTAATGGATTTCGCAGCACTTTAAGTGATGAAAAGTGGCTGCGCGGTGAATGTTCGCTCCATCTTGGGAGAAGATGAGCGAGACTTCAAAAGAAAGGAGTGGAATAAATATTCAGAGGGAGCTGGGCTCTGGAACTGATTGAGCATTATGGAAAACCTCTTAGGTTATCACCGATCCGAGGACACCAAGCTTTTAATCACCACTTTCTCTTTGATTACAGCGCAGGTATAGGATTTCTCTCATTTCATCGAGCCATCTATACGGCGACAGATGCTGACGGAGCTGCTTATCTAGTGCGGTGCTTGACGGGCTTGCTATCTGTATCTCCGGCTCTTTTCTCAGGAACACAATCTGTGTGTGTATGTGTGTGTTCTCATGAAAGAAGACGGCTTGTTACGACAATTTCATGCTATTATGATCACTCCGGATGTAACTCAATCATATATAACTTGTATATCTCTCTTGAAAATGCATCAGGAGATAAGGGGATAAGAAACAGCGGGCTGAGAAATAACAAAATACAAATAACTTTAAATCACGGGTAATGTTTTTTCCTGTTGCTTCAACATCATTGGCTCGTTTCAAGCATCGATCAAATGTGTAAATTTGTTTGTTATATTTCTTCCTGAAGCTTAAATGCATTTAACAGCGACAGCAACTCAATGTTCATGGGTTCGATTCCCAGACAAAGTAGGAATTGATCTCAAATGTAGAATGAATGCAATGTAATTTTACTTTGAATAAAAGTTTCTGGCAAGTTCATAAACATGTGTGATATTTATCCCTGTAGCTTTAACAGTAAAGCACGGTCCTCGAAATGCAAAGGTCATGGGTTCAATTCCCAGGGAGAGCAAAAACTGATAAAAGTATATAGAATGCACTGTAAGTCACTTTGAATAAAAGTGACTGGCAAATGCACAAATATATGTGCGATATTTATTCCTGTAGCTTTATAAGTATAGCATGATGCTAAAAACATATAGGTCATGGGTTCAATTCCCAGGGAGAGCAAAAACCGATTAAAAAAAGGGACATTGAATGCAATGTAAGTCACTTTGAATAAGTGCCTGTCAAATGCATAAATACAAGTGTGATATTTATTCCTGTAGCTTTAACAATATAGCATGGTGCTGGAAATGCAAAGGTCATGGGTTCAATTCCCAGGGAAAGCAAAAACTGATAAAAAGTGTACACTGAATGTAATGTAAGTCATGTTGAACAAAAGTACCTATGAAATGTATAAATATGTTTGTAATTTTCCTTCTGAAGCTTAAACGCATTTAACAGCGACAGCAACAGAGTGGTTATAGGTTCGATTCCTAGTCAAAGTAGGAGTTGATCATATTTCTGTATTGAATGTAATGCAATTTACTTTGAATAAAAGTGTTTGGAAAATGCATAAAATCTATGTGAGATATTTATTACTTTAGCGTAAACAGTATAGCATGGTGACAGAAATGCAAAGGTCATGGGTTCAATCCCCAGGTAATCCAAAATCGTATAAAAATTGTACATCAAATGCAATGTAAGTTACTTTGAATAAAGGCATCTATCAAATGTATAAATATGCTTGTAATTTTCCTTCTGAAGCTTAAATGCATTTAACAGTGACAGCAACTTAATGTTCATGGGTTCGCTTCCCAGGTAAATGGGAATTGATCACATTGCTATATTGAACGCAACGTAATTTACTCTGAATAAAAGTGTCTGGCAAATGCATAAATACAAGTGTGATATTTATCCCTGTAGCTTTAACAGTAAAGCACGATGCTCAAAATGCAAAGGTCATGGGTTCAATTCCCAGGGAGAGCAAAAACTAATAAAAGTATATTGAATGCACTGTAAGTCACTTTGAATAAAAGTGACTGGCAAAGGCACAAAAATATACGTGCGATATTTATTCCTGTAGCTTTATAAGTATAGCATGATGCTAAAAACATATAGGTCATGGGTTCAATTCCCAGGGAGAGCAAAAACCGATAAAAAAAGGGACATTGAATGCAATGTAAGTCACTTTGAATAAAAGTGCCTGTCAAATGCATAAATACAAGTGTGATATTTATTCCTGTAGCTTTAACAGTACAGCACGGTGCTCGAAATGCAAAGGTCATGGGTTCAATTCCCAGGGAAAGCAAAAACTGATAAAAAGTGTACACTGAATGTAATGTAAGTCATGTTGAACAAAAGTACCTATGAAATGTATAAATATGTTTGTAATTTTCCTTCTGAAGCTTAAACGCATTTAACAGCGACAGCAACAGAGTGGTTATAGGTTCGATTCCTAGTCAAAGTAGGAGTTGATCATATTTCTGTATTGAATGTAATGCAATTTACTTTGAATAAAAGTGTCTGGAAAATGCATAAAATCTATGTGAGATATTTATTACTTTAGCGTAAACAGTATAGCATGGTGACAGAAATGCAAAGGTCATGGGTTCAATCCCCAGGTAATCCAAAATCGTATAAAAATTGTACATCGAATGCAATGTAAGTTACTTTGAGTAAAAGCATCTATCAAATGTATAAATATGTTTGTAATTTTCCTTCTGAAGCTTAAACTCATTTAACATCTTAATGGTCGATTCCCAGACAAATGGGAATTGATCACACTGCTATATTGCACGCAACGTAATTTACTCTTAATAAAAGTGTCTGGCAAATGCATAAATATTCATTCATTTTCTTTTCGGCTTAGTCCCTTTATTAATCCGTGGTCGCCACAGCGGAATGAACCGCCAACTTATCCGGCATTTGTTTTACGCAGCGGATGCCCTTCCAGCCACAACCCATCTCTGGGAAACACATCCATACATTCTCATTCACACACATACACTACGGACAATTTAGCTTACCCAATTCACCTGTACCGCATGTCTTTGGACTGTGGGGGAAACCGGAGCACCCGGAGGAAACCCACTCAACCACGGGGAGAACATGCAAACTCCACACAGAAATGCCAACTGGCCTAGCCGGGGATCGAACCAGCGACCTTCTTGCTGTGAGGCGAATGTGCTAACCACTAGGCCACCGTGGCGCCATGCATAAATATGTGTGTGATATTTTTTCCTGTAGCTTTAACAATATAGCACGGTGCTCGAAATGCAAAGGTCATAGGTTCAATTCCCAGGCAGAGTAAAAAACCGATAAAAAGTGTACACTGAATGTAACGTACGTCATGTTGAACAAAAGCACCTATGAAATGTATATGTTTGTAATTTTCCTTCTGAAGCTTAAATGCATTTAACAGCGACAGCAATACAGTGTTTATAGGTTCGATTCCCAGACAAAATGGGAATTGATTACATTTCTATATTAAATACAACGTAATTTACTCTGAATAAAAGTATCTGGCACATGCATAAATATGTGAGATATTTCTTCCTTTAGTGTAAACAGTATAGCATGGTGTTAGAAATGCAAAGGTCATGGGTTCAATCCCCAGGTAATGCATTTTTTTTTTAATTGTACATCGAATGCAATGCAAGTCACTTTGAATAAAAGCATCTATCAAATGTATAAATATGGTTGTAACTTTTTAAGCTTAAAGCATTTAACATCGACAGCAACTTAATGTTCATGGGTTCGATTCCCAGACAAATGGGAATTGATTACATTTCTACGTATATTCAACGCAACGTAATTTACTCTGAATAAAAGTGTCTGGCAAATGCATAAATACGTGTGTGATATTTATATAACTGTAAAGCATGACGTTAGAAACGCAAAGGTCATGGGTTCAATTCCCAGAGAAAGCAAAAACTGATTTAAAAGTACGTTGAACGCAATGTAAGTCATGTTGAACAAAAGCATCTATTCAATGTATAAATATGTTTGTAATTTTCCTTCTGAAGCTTAATTGCATTTAACAGCGACAGCAATACAGTGTTCATGGGTTCGATTCCCAGACAAAGTGGAAATTAATAGAATTTCTGTAATGGAGGAATGTCACTCTGAATAAAAGTATCTGGCACATGCATAAATATATGTGAGATATTTTTTCCTTTAGCACAAACAGTATAGCATGGTGATAGAAATGCAAAGGTTATGAGTTCACTTCCCAAGGAAAGCAAAAACGCATAAAAATTGTATGTGTGATATTTATTTCTTTAGCTTAAAGAGCATAGCATGTCTATAGAAATGCAAAGGTCATGGGTTCAATTGTACATTGAATGCAATGTAAGTCACTTTGAATAAAAGTGTCTGACAAACGCACAAATATGTGTGTGATATTTATTCCAGTAGCTTTATAAAGACAGCTAGAAATGCAAAGGTCATGGGTTCAATTCCCAGAGAGAGCAAAAACTGATAAATGCACATCGAATACAATGTAAGTCACTTTGAATAAAGGTGTCTGGCGAATGTGTGGTATTTATTCCTGTATCTTTAACATTATAGCATAGAACTAGAAATGCAAAGGTTATGGGTTCAATTCCCAGGACGAGCAAAAAACTGATAAAAAGTGTACACTAAATGCAATGCAAGTCACTTTGAAAAAAAGCATCGATCAGATGTATAAATTTGTTTGTTATATTTCTTCCTGAAGCTTAAATGCATTTTAACAGCAACAGCAACTCAATGTTCATGGGTTCGATTCCCAGACAAAGTAGGAATTGATCTCAAATCTAGAATAAGTGCAATGTAATTTTACTTTGAATAAAAGTGTCTGGCAAGTTCATGACTATATGTGTGATATTTATCCCTGTAGCTTTAACAGCATAGCACGATGCTCGAAATGCAAAGGTCATAGGTTCAATTCCCAGGGAGAGCAAAAACTGATAAAAGTATATTGAATGCAATGTAAGTCACTTTGAATAAAAGTGACTTGCAAATGCACAAATACATGTGTGATATTTATTCCTGTAGCTTTATAAGTATAGCATGACACAAAGGCCATGGGTTCAATTCCCAGGGAGAGCAAAAATCAGTCATGTAAGTCATGTTGAACAAAAGCATCTATCAAATGTATAAATATGGTTTTAATTTTCCTTCTGAAGCTTAAATGCATTTAACATTGACAGCAATACTGTGTTTATAGGTTCGATTCCCAGACAAAATGGGAATTGATTACATTTCTATATTAAATGCAACGTAATTTACCATGAATTAAAGTATCTGGCACATGCGAAAAATATGTGAGATATTTTTTTCCTTTAGCGTAAACAGTACAGCATGGTGTTAGAAATGCAAAGGTCATGGGTTCAATCCCCAGGGAAAGCAAAAACACATAAAAAATTGTGTGATATTTATTCCTTTAACTTAAAGAGCATAGCATGTGTATAGAAATGCAAAGGTCATGGGTTCAATTCCCAGGTGTACATCGAATGCAATGTAAGTCACTTTGAATAAAAGCGTCTGTCAAATGTATAATAAAAACTGGTAATATTTCCTTCTGAAGCCTTAACACGTTCTACTGCAGATTCGACACCTTTGACCAGACACCCTCTACACAGCAATTAACACCTCTACCCACCTCCAGCCACAACCGCCCTGACCATCTTTCTACACAGCCATCATCACCTACAGACATCTCCCTCTCCCCCCCTGATCTTCAGATCAGTGAGGATAATGTGCGTCAGGTCTTCAGTAAGCAGAAGAGAAGGAAAGCGCCAGGCCCAGACGGTGTCTCACCAGCCTGTCTGAGAACCTGTGCTGACCAGCTGGCCCCCATTTTCTCGCAGATCTTCAACAGATCACTGGAACAGCGCATAGTTCCATCCTGCTTCAAACGCTCCACCATCATCCCAATCCAGAAGAAACAAAAGATCACCGGGCTCAACGACTACAGACCTGTCGCCTTAACATCTGTGGTCATGAAGTCATTTGAAAGACTGGTTCTAGCATATCTGAAAGACATCACCGGACCTTTGCTGGACCCCCTGCAGTTTGCCTACAGAGCAAACCGGTCTGTGGATGATGCAGTCAACATGGGACTGCATTATACCCTACAACATCTGGACAAACCAGGGAACTATGCAAGGATTTTGTTTGTGGACTTCAGCTCTGCCTTCAACACCATCGTCCCATCACTGCTCGAGCACAAACTGACCCAGCTCTCTGTTCCTAGCTCTGTCTGTCAGTGGATCACCAGCTTTCTGACAGATAGACAACAGCTAGTCAGAATGGGCAAAATCACGTCTGACAGCCGCACCATCAGTACTGTTGCCCCCCAAGGATGTGTTCTCTCCCCACTGCTCTTCTCCCTGTACACCAACGACTGCACCGCAAAAGATCCCTCCGTCAAGCTCCTGAAGTTTGCGGACGACACTACTGTTATCGGCCTCATCTGGAACGGTGACGAGTCTGCATACAGACAGGAGGTGGAGCGGCTAGCTTTATGGTGCAGTTACAACAATCTGGAGCTGAACACGCTCAAAACGGTGGAGATGATAGTGGACTTCAGGAGAAACCCCCCTGCACTCCCCCCGCTCACCATCATGGACAGCACTGTGGCTACAGTGGAGTCATTCAGGTTCCTGGGCACCACCATCTCTCAGGATCTGAAGTGGGACACTCACATAGACTCTATTGTAAAGAAAGCCCAGCAGAGACTGTACTTCCTCCGTCAGCTGAGGAAGTTCAACCTGCCACAGGAGCTGCTCGTGCAGTTCTACTCAGCTGTCATCCAGTCCATCCTCTGCACTTCAATCACCGTCTGGTTCGCCTCAGCAGCCAAATCTGACCTCCGTAGACTACAGCGAATAGTCCGGACTGCTGAACGAATCACTGGCACTACCCTTCCTACACTTCAAGAACTGTACTCTTCCACAGTGAGTAACAGGGCTCGCAAAATCACCCTGGACGCCTCGCACCCAGCACACTTCCTGTTTGAACTGTTACCGTCTGGCCGGCGCTACAGAGCACCGAGCACAAAAACTGCCAGACACAGGAAAAGTTTCTTTCCTCAGGCCATCTACCTCATGAACAGTTAATATTTCTCCTATCGTGCAATAAATGTGCAATACTTTCTCACACGCACTTGTACACAGCACCTTATAATAATATACAATGCAATACTTTTCCTTACGCATTTGTACACAGCACCTTATAACAATATATAATCCAATACTTACTCTTTTGCACACAGCACCTTATAACCTGTATATTTATAACAAATCTGTACATACATTTCAACATCCAGATCGTTGGACTGCATCTCTGTTTAATGTCTATTGTCTTCTTTTATAATATTTATTCTGTGTTGTCACTTGTCACTTTATGTACACTGGAAGCTTCTGTAGCCAAAGCAAATTCCTTGTGTGTGAAGCACACTTGGCAATAAAACTGATTCTGATTCTGATTCTGATTAACGCATTTAACATGATCAATTATCAATTAACATTGATCTCAAATCTATAATGAATCCAATGTAATTTTACTTTGAATGAAAGTGTCTGGCAAATGCACAAATGTATGTGATATTTATCCCTGTAGCTTTAACTGTATAGCACGGTGCTCGAAATGCAAAGGTCATGGGTTCAATTCCTAAGAAAAGCAAAAACTGATAAAAAGTGAACATCGAATGCAATGTAAGTCATGTGGAATAAAAGTGTCTGACAAATGCACAAATATATGTGTGATATTTATTCCTCTAGCTTCAAAAGTATAGCATGGCGCTAGAAACGCAAAGGTCGTGGGTTCAACTCCCAGAGAAAGCAATTACTGACAAATTGTGTACACTGAATTCAAATGCAAGTCACTTTGGATAAAAGCTTGTGATAAATGTGTTGGTGATATTTCTCCATGTAGCTTAAAAAGCGCTAACAACTCCAAGGTCATGGGTTCGATTCCCTGAGGGAGTTAAAAATCAGACTACAGGCTTTCCTGGACAACCTAGGACGTGTTTTGTATGTCTCTTTTTATTACAACAACACACACATTGGCAATAAAGCAATTAATTCATGAACACTCTTAAATACTGCCTCTTTAACTGGTCAGAAAACTAGTACCTGATGTCAAAAATCTATATATACATCAAACCAGAATGTAGCCAGGCTCAAGCCTAAGGCGTTTAAAGAAACAATCCACCGTTTTTTGAAAATATGAACATTTTACAACACCCCAAGGGCTAAATAATGGAGTTTGTATCATTTTTTTATCCATTCAGCCATCTCTGGGTCCAAAGGGGGCCCTTTTAGCTTAGCTTAGCATAGATCATTGGATCGGATTAGACCATTAGCATCTCAAAAATGACCATACTGTAGTTTAGAGAATTATCTAAACTCTTTGATCATTTTTGAGATGCTAATGGTCTACTTCGATCTAATGATCTATGCTAAGGCTCTTTTGTAGTTACATCATGTACTGACACCGCAAACAAATGTAAAGTTACTATATTTATAAGTTTAAATACTCTTATTCTTGCATAATAATCAAGGAACTTTGCTGCCATATTATTGATGCTAATCAGTTATCTTCCATGTATTTTAGTTCAAATAAATATAGCTCATGTCCAATATAGCAAGATCCATGTGCAAGTAGGTGGTCACTTTGCTTATATTGATGAAAGTTAGCCAAATTTTAGGTGCTGCATAACACCAGGTCATATAATACCAGAATACAGCAGCAAAACTTATTATTATGACCAGTATGAAAGTATAGTTCCCCACCATATCAGCCTGAAAAACAGCAACTTTTTATTTTTCGTCAGTCTTAATATAAGATTTAACTACAGAAAAATCAAGCTTTAAATATATATATATATATATATATATAACAACGTGCACTGCTCTGGGGTTTTGTGCTCAAAGCAACAACTAGAGCGTATTACAGTGTGTGTCTGTGTGTGGTCACGTGATGAGCGTTTTCAGTGGTATTGTGTGGATGGAGGGCTGTTCAGAAATGCTAGATGAAATGTCAGTTTGGATAGTTTTTGTTCTAAAATGGCATTTTAAAACTCAGACATATTAGCGTAAATGGGGTCTAAGTGTGTATTTCTCACGAGGGGTTGCTGCTGCGACAGGGGCGGGGCGGAGGATCGCTATGCTGGCTCAGCATCGTGATGTCCATTGGCCATGGACGTTGGCATCGCCTATCGACCCAAACGTAAATAGATAGATGGATCGATAGATAGATACAGACGGATGGATGAATGTACAAATGGATGGATGAGTCCAGTGCACTGGACTAATCCATGCTGCATGTCATACTTTTTTAATGCACCACAAAGCAACTGACACACACTACACACTTAAAGGCTGAACATATTACTTCCACCTCCACAAATTGTTATTAATGCTATTGTTTTGTTGTTGTTATTATTATTATCATTACTATTATTATTATTGTTATTATTGTTATTGTTATTATTATTATTGCATTTTATATCAAAAAAAAAAATTATTCTGCATATTGTTATTCTTCTAAATAATATTATTCTTTACTTTGTTCCTATTATTTGTTTACTATCTTTATTGTAGTAATTTTTCATTTTTATTATTATAATTGCTATTATTATTATAATTTCTTTTCCCTTTCTTCTACTTTTATTTTTTCCTCCCTTACATTTTCTATTTCATCTTCTTTCATTTTTCTAATTTCTTCTCTTTTTTTCCTTCTTCTACAAATTATTGTGATTTATTATTATTAATATTATTAATAATATTACCATCATTGTTTGTTCTCTTCCTGATTTCCCAACCCCCCCTCACCTCCTCACTATTATCATTAATATCATTACTTCTACTTTTATTTTTATTATTACTATTATTACTGTTTTGACTTGTTCTTCAGCTGTCCCCTCATTATCATTAATATAAGTATTTCTACAATTGTCATTATACAGGTTGCTGTCATTGTTTTCATAGTAGTTAGAGTAGCAGTCATTGTAGTAGTAGTAGTAGTGGATGTGGTAGTAGTTGTGGTTGTTGAAGTAGTAGTTGTAGTAGTAACTGTAGTAGTAGACTTCATTGGTGTAGTAGTAGTATGTTGTGGTAGTAGTAGTAATAGTTGTATCGTAAGGAGTAGATGTTGAAGTAGCAGTCGTTAATGTTGTAGTTTCAGTGGCGGTAGTGATAGATGTTGATGTAGTAGTTCCAGTTGTAGGTAGCGGATGTAGTAGTATCAGTAGTAGTCGTAGTAGTAGTCATTGTAGTAGTGGTATCAGTAGTAGTAATAGTTATTGTTGTAGTCGTATCAGTAGTAGTAGACAAAATGGTAGTAGTCGTTGTAGTGGTATCAATAGCAATAGTCAATGTAGTGGTAGTTTTTGTAGTGGTATCAGTAGTAGTAGACACTATTGTAGTAGTAGTAGTCATTGTAGTGGTATCAGTAGTGGTAGTCATTGTTGTAGTGGTATTAGTAGTTGTAGACCTTATTGTAGTAGTAGTCATTGTAGTGGTATCAGTAGTGGTAGACTTCATAGTTGTAGTAGTTGTTGATGTGGTAGTGTGACGCGGCAGTAGTAGTAGTTGGTGTAGTACAGGTAATTATTATAATGATTATTTTATTATTATGGTAGCTATTGTCAGTTATTACTGTAGTCCTTTTTTTTTATTTTATTTTATTTTTATTTTTTTACTGTCATTATTACTAGCATTGTTATTACTCTTTACCACTGATTGACCACTGATTTTTCCCCTCTTTATCTGATATATTTATCTGTTATTTGCATAATTTATGTTATACTGTTATACATGTTGTCTATGTACATATGTATATATTCTTCCTTACGTATGTAATTTGACCTTCCACCTAATTACTTTTTCCATGTACAAACAAACACACACACACATATGCATTTGCCAGTATCTGACTGTATTGTGGTTGTTTTTTGTGTTTTTGTGTTTTCTTTATCTATTATTATTTACTTACTTTACTTTCCATTTTTTGTTTTGTTTGAATGTATTCCCATTTAGTGTATTTTTTTGCATACTCTAATAAAAAAAAAAAAAAAAAAAAAAAAAAAAAAAAAAAAA
>CAIGQQ010002327.1:2645869-2670114 GCA_903798035.1 Danio albolineatus | reverse complement strand
TATATATATATATATATATATATATATATATATATATAGAGAGAGAGAGAGAGAGAGAGAGAGAGAGAGAGAGAGAGAGATGTGTGTGTGTGTGTGTGTGTGTTTTACAGCCAAAGTAAAAGAAATATAACTATTAACATTTCATTCCTATGTTAAACATCATTTAAAATCATTTGTAATATTTTTTTTAAAATAATGATTAAATAAAAACAATGATCATATATAATAAAAAAATTGTATTTTTTGTATTTAGTAAGCTAATAATTTTTTACGTTTTTGTTATTGTTTGTAATGTAACTTTAGATGTCATGAAATTATTATTATATGTCTTTCTGCACTGCTCAGTGTTCTCTTTCCAATATAGCGCGTCTCTGGGATAAATCGGTTTTCTGCTTTGCTGACATGACATACTATCCCAGTTTTTTTTTAATGTATAAATATATGTAATTTATTTTTTGCATTTCCAGTTGCAATCTGGTTACATTTATGCCATAAAACACCCATGCACATTGATTTTTACACTTCAATTCAAACAACATTCAAGAGCGGCTTCAAATCCATTTCAAATCAAATTCCTGGAGATGCATTTTTTATCCATACCAATCAGAAGCCAAGCGTTCAGTGTGTGAAGTGCGCTTTATATCATACGCTTTCTACAATAATAATGAGCAAAGCAGCAAACCCCACCACACTCTTCCACATCCACTCATGATGTAAACAGAGGACAGATTTCCAGCTCGTTGCACCAAATAACTGCACGAGTCACTTGGGAGCGTGCTGATGCCAACCGATATGAATATTTGTCATAAATTGACTTCTCTGGCCACAAACACACAGATACGATTTCATCACTAGTAAATAACGCCAGCCTTGTGGGATAAAATCAATGTGTCACAAACTTTTCTGCAACAATAACACTTTTGCATCTGTGACCTGCCTTTCTTTTCTCTGGGTCTGAGCAGACAGAGGCTACTGGACATATTTCACAGATAGGGAAAATAGCTTCTCCCACTTACATTACATATGATTTATAATAGAAAGCAAAAATACACTCACCGGCCACTTTATTAGGTACACCTGTCCAACTGCTTGTTAACGCTAATTTCTAATCAGCCAATCACACGGCAGCAACTCAATGCATTTAGGCATGTAGACATGGTCAAGATGATCTGCTGCAGTTCAGACTGAGCATCAGAATGGGGAGGAAAGGGGATTTAAGTGACTTTGAACGTGGCATGGTTGTTGCTGCCAGACGGGCTGGTCTGAGTATTTCAGAAACTGCTGATCTACTGGGATTTTCACGCACAACCATCTCTAGGGTTTACAGAGAATGGTCTGAACAAGAGGAAATATCCAGTGAGTGGCAGTTCTGTGGGTGCAGATGCCTTGTTGATGCCAGAGGTCAGAGGAGAATGGCCAGACTGGTTCCAGCTGATAGATGGACCATGTCCATCCCTTTATGACCACAGTGTCCTCATCTTCTGATGGCTACTTCCAGCATGATAACACACCATGTCATAAAGCGTGAATCATCTCAGACTGGTTTCTTCAACATGACAATGAGTTCACTGTACTCAAACGGCCTCCACAGTCACCAGATCTTAATCCAATAGAGCACCTTTGGGATGTGGTGGAACGGGAGATTTTAATTCAATTCACCTTTATTTGTATAGCGCTTTTACAATGTGGATTGTGTCAAAGCAGCTTCACATAGAAGGTTATAGTAAATTGAAAATAGATTCACATTAGATTTATAGAATCTAATGTGGTTAGATTCACATCATGGACGTGCAGTCGACAAATCTGCAGCAACTGCATGATGCTATCATGACAATATGGAGCAAAATCTCTGAGGAATATTTACAGTACCTTGTTGAATCTACGCCATGAAGGATTAAGTTAGTTCTGAAGGCAAAAGGGGGTCCAAACCGGCACTAAGGTGTACCTAATAAAGTGGCCAGTGGGTGTATGTCTGTATATATTTATTAAAATAATATTTTAGTTAGCGATTATCTTTAGAAATGGAATAATACATTTAAATATTACAAAATGTTGCAAAAAAACATTGATTCTCTTGATTTTTTCTGTTTTTTTTATTTATTTTATATTTAATATTTTTCCCTAACATAAAAATTTAAGCTACTAATTTAAGCTACTAATTTAAGCTACTAATTTTTAGAATGTTATCACAAGTTACTTTGTTATATTACCTCCAGATCTGGCTTGAGTTAATGTATATGTACAAATATAATATTGCAAAGCATCCTATGGAAAACCTTAACTCAAATTAGAGACCTCAACTGTATGTCTGTATGTATATGTATAAATTGTCTTAAGTTTGTCATAATAAGTATTGTAAATATGATAGATGATGGATTAATGCATGTTTGGAAACTTCAAAATAAAAGCCACTATGGCGCGCTGATGTCCTGCAGTGATTTAAATCTGCCTCCTTACCTTACTTTTACCATTATAAGCTGGTTATATTTACACACTACCGCCACACAATGAGTTTAAACCCTTTATAAAAGTGATTTCAGCATATTTGATCCCCTTTAAAAATCATCATAGTATACATTTTACAGTGTCACTTCAAAATAAAAGCCACTATCCAACATACGCAGCATGGAAGAGCCAGAATAAAATGTAAAACTCCAACTATGTTCGTTCATATCCACAGAAAAGGTCTTGAGAGTGAGTAAATGATGGGGTCATTTTAATTTTAGGGTGAACTCTTCCTTTAACAAGCGGATTGGAAGCCTGGGTAAATTGATGAAAAGAGCTGTTACTTTTTAGCTCATTAAAGACCAGTCGTGCTTCAGTATTATTTCCCCTTCTCATTTAATTTGCAAGAAAGTATGGCGCGCCGGTGTCCTGCAGTGATTTACATCTCCATCCTAACCTCAATCTCTTCCTCCGTCATCTGTTATTGACTGATCTGTGCTGGTGTTTGCCCTCCGCGTTCACTCGTCTCTCACTGGCCGGATTTTTCCCCAGGGCCGCCGCTTCAGTATCCCTCATTGCTGTAATTGAAACAGGTTTTCTTGGCCTGCCTCCATTAAATCATGCCTTTGTTCTGTGATCCTTCAATTAGCTCCAGCACTTCATGTCCTGTCAGGAGCTGAATTATTTGATGTCTCAATCTGCCTTCGCTGCCTTTCGCCATCGCTTTGGCCTTTTATCGTTTCTCGGAAGGTAATAGGAGGGAAACACAGCCTCGTTTTTAGCAGGAGGGAACTGAGAGAAACATCATCTTGAGTCGTGATTGAGCCAAAATGGATAATGTCCAGTAGGGCTGCACGATATTGGAAAAATCTGATATTGCCATATTTAGTTTTGCTATATATAATATATGTAAGGGATAATCAACGGCTTGTCGTGCGTTAAAGGATTTTAATGCACAACGTGGAGGCAAAGGACCACACGACGCACAGCGGAGTTGTTGCCAGATTGAGGTAAAATATGTTAGAGCTTTGTGAATGGTGCCTCTGTATTGTTTCTGTATTATATTCCTTTAAGTAAAGCATACACTCAATACATCAAATAGCAGTATGATGCATGAATGTGCTCCACGCATCTCGTTTATATACACTATGATCAGCAGCTATGCTAATTATTCTCTTTACTCTCTATTTCCACCTGGGGATACTCATCCCGAGGCCCCCAGAGACTATGCAGCGCACCTGATGTGATCAAAGACCATAATCCTGAAGGTTCCATAATCCTGGACCAGGCCGTATCCTGAGAAGCTGCTGTGGTTGTTGTTGCCAGATTGAGATAAAATATGTTACAAGATTTGAATATTGCGCCAATTGTGTGAGGAAATTAACTTTATTCAAGATCTGGCAACTTGACAAATATGAACAAAAAAGTGCTTTTTTGGAAACTGCATTGGGACATACAAATTACGGGAGTTTCCCAGGAGAAATAACAGATTGGGAGTGTGGCAGGAGATGGATGTGAAATACAGGAGACTCCCGGGAAAAACGGGAGTATTGGCAGGTATATGAATACATCACATAGCGGTATGATGCATGAATGTGCTCCACGCATCTCGTTTATATACACTATGATCAGCAGCTACGCTAATTATTCTCTTTATTCTCTATCTCCACCTGGGGATACTCAGGCCCCCAGAGACTATGCAGCGCCACTGATGTGATCCAAGACCCGCGACGAGACAATCCCAAGATTTCATAATCCTGGACCAGGCTGTATCCTGAGCAGCTGCTGTGGTGCGTACCCAACTGAGCCTGGTTTCTCTCAAGGTTTTTTTCGTTCACGTCAAGGGGTAGTGGTGTCCCAATTCTCTTTAGCTTGAAGGGGTAGGGCTAAGGGCAAGGGGTATACACCCCTTCGAACGAAGATTTTTCAGGACCAGACTTAAACGGAGGGGTAAGAAATTTTCCCAGAATGCACCCGGCAGAGTGGCAGGATAACTGAACCCAGAAGTAAGGAGATCCACAAATTAGTATTTTTTGTCATTATTACAAATTTTTACGACAAACAAACACATGTTTTAATATATTCATAACCGCGTTCGTCTTTTACCGTCATGCTTTTAAAAAAAAAACGCAAAAAAAAAAAACCCGCTAAATTTCACGATCTATAATCCATAATCATCATCATGTACAGCAGTCCCACAACATTCTGACACACGATGACACTTGAATACCCTGTCAGTAATGTCTAGTGGCTGATAATGAGCTTTTTACAGTGTCTGCTGTAATGTTAATGTTGTTTTCGTGTGTTTACACTGATAAATATGACCACGGAATAAATACACAGTACAGTTCCGATCTTATTGCCACATTAGATCGTTATGATAACATAATATACGCCTTCAGTGATTTCCTGAAGATAAACACCAAACAATAACACAACTGGAATAACTCCAGCAGTCGTGATTGTCTGATCTCATATGAAGCAAGAGATGCCGATGACATATGATGACGTGTGCAGGTGTTGAAGTGCTGTCCCAATTCTTAGGGGGAAGTTTTGAAGCCCTTCCCCTTAACCCTCGGTTGTAAGGGCCAAGGGGAAGGGGAAGGGCCAAGGGGTAGGGGTACAAAAATAGAATTGGGATTGGGCCTTAGGGTGCTTTCACACTTGGTTCAATTGCCTGCACCGTACCCAAGTTCGATTGTCCCCCCTTGCCACCTTCTCAGTTGGTTTGTGTTCACACTGTCTTTTTTCCTCCTGAACCTCGGAACGTTTGCGTCATCAAGCCGCTGTTTTGTGTACATCTGTTGCCAGGTGACGGACACGAAAGCAAAGCACCAAAATGGAAAGACATCCGCATATCACGGTCGTTTTGCTTTTACTGAACCTTTTGGTTTAGAACATACAGAAAGCGGCTCGCGTCCATCTGCCGCAAACATAATATACACGTTCAGAACATCACGCGATGTCCCAGCTGTTTTTGGAGGAGACAAGCAGACATTATCACTGTGTTTGCTCTGGCTCAGTCGCGCTTGTCAGCAAGGTACAGTACGTGATACTCACACACACACACACACACACACACGCACGCACGCACGCACACAAACACACACACACACACACACACACACACACACGAATGAACGTTATAAAAACTATAGTTTGTTGTACTGTTGACGGTTCACTTCCGGCTTTTGGTACGATTGCATTCATACTACAAGTGAACCGTACCAGAGTTCACATGAACCGTACCCCAGACCACCTCTTTCAGGCGGACTCGGGTACGGTTCACATGTGCGCACCCGAGTTCAGAAGACGTGTTCACACTAGCTAAACGTACCGTACTATGACGTCAAACGAACCCGGGTGCAGACCAAAACTGCTAGTGTGAAAGCACCCTTAGTTACTGGCTTGTTAATAGAATTGTACATTTTAACGGATTTAAAAGCAAGCTCATTATAGAAGATGTGCATTCAAAATAATCATGCATTCCATTTTGAGAGCGTTTGAAATAAATGAGCACATTATTGACCCACATGCCACAGATCTGGCTGGCAGACATGAAAAAGACAATGTAATCTCCAAGTGTAGAAGCAGGAGGGAAGGAGTTTGGTGGAAACGTCTCCTGCACAGCTGTAGCAGAGCGGCGAGCAGCCAAGCCAAATATGCAGACCTGCCAGACTGAATTACACCCATGAAGCGGAGGATTGTCTCTGCTAGTCCCGCTAGTTACTTGGTCAGAGCATAATTGATTTGAGGCTGGAGATCCTGATCGCTTCGAGAAACACTCGACTGCGCATCTAGGATGAATCATAAATTCAGCATTTCATAACGTGCCTGAATTCTCATGCATCCGGCAGATAGTGAGCAAATGCATGAAAAAAAAGTCTTGAGGAATAGGGATTGGTTAAAAAAAGGGTTATTTTTAATTTTAAAGGGGACCTACTATACAAAAATCACTTTTATAAAGGGTTTAAACACAGATGTGTGTGGTAAGAGTGTGTGAATATAGCCAGCCTCCAGATGTAAAATGAATGAAATGTATTTATTATAATCACACTGGATAAAAACAGTCTGCAGAAATACTCTGATTGACATTCTCCCTTTATACGTGTGATCAGAGGGAGAACGTACTACCCATTAGTGACCATCTCTCCCTTACTAGCATAGACAGCCCTGAGTGAGAAGCAGCTGTCAGAATTTTCATCTGCTGAAGATAATGTCAGCGACTGAGAATTATAAATGTTTTCTAGTAACGTTGGTCCTGTTTTAAATAGGATAACTCCCCCATGGTCCCCGACAACACTGAAAATACTGTGCGACTGCCACAAGGGGGCGTATTCCGACAGTCGTGTTCAAATGTCATGTGCAGTGGAAAGGCGGCTTTAGCCAAAAAGAATATGAATGAATGTGTCAGAACATGTGTAACGTTTCCCTTACTAAACATATGGCGTTCTTAGAAAGTATGCTTCTTTTAACGTCTCTGATCAAAAGTGGATCTTTATGCGTTTATAGAGTAAATTAGATTCACGTAATGTTTGTGTATGTGAGTACTTGTTTTTGTGACATGTCAGGACACAAGTGTTACCGAAATGTGTTAAAAAAACTTGAAATTGGGGAAAAATTGGTAAAATTTTACAATATTTAAGGATGATAATAATTCAGGAGGGCTAATAATAAATAAATATTTATATTTGCATGTAATTGAGTGATATCAGTGTCCCGGAATTCGAGTCACGATATTCTGAACCATAAAATGAGGTATTATACGACAACTTTGTGTTCTTGAAACATTAGCAACTCTTAGTGCGTGTCGTTCAAGCAACAAAAAAATGAATAATTTTGGGGCCTTTTTTTAACTTTGCTCCATTCTGGACTGTAATTATTACAACAGCGACAGTGTTGAGGACAGCATTCGCTCACCAATCGGCTACCACTGGCTCTGCTGCGACCCAGCAAACGTTGTAGTGGTCAGCTCTGTCGCCTTAGGCTGGAAAGTTGTGGCTTCTCCATGCGAGCCAACTTTGAGTCAGCCCGCTCCTAAATCTAAAAAAAGCGGGCTCGCCGGTCAGACAGGCCGACCACAGAGACATCAGTCCTTCTGCCAGCCCATAACAATGCAGGTTCAGAGAGGCTCGCTGTGAAAGACATTAGCTGGGAATAGCTAGCGATCGTGACCGCGTTTATGGGAACAAATATCTGGCGTTTTTCTCATTGTTGTCGCCGCTGTCTTTTCATCCCCACCTCGCTCTGTTCTTCCACATTTTAATAGATGGCTCTCGTTTGATGAGGTTTTGCCATCTCCTCCCTGTGTTCTCTTTAATTGGGTTTTCCAGTAGGGTCTCTGCGTGCCGGAGAGGATCGCCTGACTCTGACCACAGCTTTGAAAAACACTAAATCCATCTGCAGTGTTTTTGGAGAGCTGGAGATACGTCAGATGTAGAGAGAGATCGGTTCGTCTGCCAATGGGGCACTTCTGCTGGGCATCGCCCAAAACGAAATCAAGCGCCAGAAAGACTAAGACTTGATATTTATCATTAGGGTTGGGTTTTTTTGTGACAAAGTATTTTACTTTTTCAAATATTTC
This sequence comes from Danio albolineatus, assembly GCA_903798035.1. Taxonomy (NCBI): domain Eukaryota; kingdom Metazoa; phylum Chordata; class Actinopteri; order Cypriniformes; family Danionidae; genus Danio; species Danio albolineatus. The sequence continues at coordinate 2,662,085 of CAIGQQ010002327.1, read as the reverse complement.
CTAAAATAAAGTTTAACAATGAGGGCATGGTGGCTTAGTGGTTGCCACACAGCAAGAAAGTCACTGGTTCGAGTCCCGGCTGGGTCAGTTGGCATTTCTGTGCAGAGTTTGCATGTTCTCCCCATGTTTGTGTGGGTCTCCTCTGGGTGCTCCGGTTTCCCTCACAGTCCAAACATATGCGCTATAGGGGAATTGAATAAGCTAAACAGTGTCTAGATGTTTCCCAGTACTGGGTTGCAGCTGAAAGGGCATCCTCTGCATAAAACGTATGCTGGATAAGTTAACGGTTCATTCTGCTGTGGTGTTTAACAACGCAAGGAAATTTGTCACAGTATGTCCTATAATATTTTTTCTTCTGGAGGTTTCTTCTTATTTGTTAGAACAAAGTATACACCAGGGGTGCTCAACCCTGCTCCTGGAGATCGACCTTCCTGCTGAGTTCAGCTCCTACCCTGATCAAACACACCTGAACCAATTAATTAGGACCTGAACAGCACTAGATAAATTACAGGCAGGTGTGTTTGATATGGGTTGCAACTGAAATCTGCAGGACAGTCGATCTCCAGGAGCAGGGTTGGTCACCCCTGGTATATAAATACGAACTGGGACGTTACTGTTAACAAGTGCTTAGTTTGTGAATTGCGAAGTCCCGGAACAGATCGGGGTAACGGATCAGGTATGTTACCCGAGGAGGGAGAGGTGTCGCGGATGAAAGTGAAGGGCGGGAGGGGGGTTGTGTTGCAGACGAAAATGAAGAAGCAGGGAGGGGGCGGGGGTGGGGTAAGACAGCGTCACGGATGAAAGTGAGGAGGGTTGGGGAGTTGTTGAAGAAAGTGAAGAATGGGGGGGGGTGGTACGTGTGAGGAAGGGGGTCGGTAAAATGAGGTGTCGGATCAGATTTCAGAGGTGCCGGATCCGGCATGTTCTGGCACAAATTAAGCCCTGCTGTTAACCAGGTAACAGATTTTTAGCCTCACATTTTTTAACCGTTAATAATTCTCATCCATTTTTGCAACACTGGCTAATTGTGGTTATGTACTCCTGTCTACATTTCTGGAGAGCGCGAATTATGTAGCTAGACGTGTGTCTGGCTGCATTTCGTCATTAAAATAAATGCTACAGATTGGTATGATGCCAAGGCTTCTGTTTCTTTTAGTGCTACCAACTGATTGCTTACCTCCGTGTGGACGGCTTTTCCATTGTTACGTATTGTTCCGCTGCGTATATTGGTGGACTTGGGGCATGAAGCAGAGTTGGCTGCAATGACGTGGTTGGAGTCTGGTGAAGAAAGACTAAAAAAAAAAGAAAGAAAAAGAAATAAACAAACAACAAGCTGACAATGTGGTAAAATCACATAGACACGACGGCTGTTCTTTTCTAGATAGCTTTTAAACAACACTATTGGTTGGGTTAGGTCAGTCGACAGCGGTCAGCCGTGTGACAGCAGGTCCTTTGAACTGTACATTTCAACCCAGTCTCATTTTAAAATTGTAGCACTAAATACATTTCTGGAGATCGCAAAATACATCCCCGGAACTACGTTTTGTGCAGTTTTTGTTTTCGTGAATTCCCCAGAGGCCGCTGTGTTCGCTTTTTGGGATGTCAAATTTGTCATTCGCACCTGCTGTTCTCGCGAAAAATCCACCAGTGTCCACTGTCGACTGACTGACTGACTGACCGATCCACTGACCCACTCTCCTCCTTTTCTAAACCTAACCAATAGTGCTTTCAAATGCACTGATTGACCAGCGCCTACCCCCTTCCCTAAACCCAATCGACAATGTTTTCAAAAGCAATCCAAAAAAAAGCCTGATTTTTACTACATTTTGAGATTTGACCACATTCTCACCCTGTTATTAACTTGTTTATTTTATTATTTGGCTTCTGTTTTTGTCTTACCCACCAGACTTGAACCCCGTTGTCGCTGTCAACTCCTCTTGGAGTCTCAAGTCCACTGTGAGTCACTGGACAAACTGGTAACAGTAGGAAAGCTGTCTATACGGAGTAGTCAGCTAGTAAGCGTGAAAAGGAACGTCACCACACCGCCCGGAGCATTCGTTTTAAAGTCGTAATGCAGCCATACGTACTTCAGGCTACATAATTCCCGATCTCCAGAAATGTATATAGGGCTACGTTTTCAGAATGAGTATGTTGTTGATACACTGCGCCCTCTGGTGGATTTCCCCAAAAATAGGACGTACGTGAGAAATTTGAGGTCAGCAAAAAATTTACATAGTGGGCTCTGCCAGATTTTCAAAAGCAAATACTTATTTATATGTCGCCAGAAATGCAGACCTGGGTACGTGTCTGCAATCAGCCTGGGTTGCATTTTTTTACATGCAAACAACACTTTTTGAAAGTCTGTGAATGTTTTATATTGTCGTTTTCTTTCATTTTTTCTCATCCTCGATTAGCAAAGCTTCTCTGGGCTTGTTCGGCGAATGCAGGGTTATGAATAGCGGTGTGATTTTGTGAGGAATGAGCGCTCAGGTCTGGTCACCAGCAGAGAGTAATGAAGTGTACATGCATGGGCCGCCCGAGGGACACGCTCACGCAGAAACAGCCGATGACAGCGGTTCACGCAGGAAAATATGCTTGTTGATTGCAAAATAATCCAGAGCAGATGAAGCGGCAAATTTTCAACTGCTTTAACATTTATCAAACACACAGCGATGTGTCTCACACACACACACTCGGAGGGATTCACCTGCGTTTACACTGCAGTTACTGAAGGAGTGCGGAGTAAAGCACAGCTGCATTACATCAGCACAATCACTGTCAGCACCAACACAACTGATGCATTACTGTAGAACTCACTGTCCGAAAACCGTTCGCCAAACACCCCCAAATGTGATCAACACACACACAAAAAAAAAATAGGCTATTTATTAGTGCTGGGCAAAGGTTCATTATGATTAATCACCTCTAAAATTAAAGTCTGTTTTTACATGTGTTTACTGTGTATATTTATCACATATGCTGTATATAAATAGGACATGATCTATGATGCAAGATCAACTTTTGGAAACTGTAAGATTCAAATCCCAGCATTTTTTAGGCCCACCACAACTTGACGTAGGTATGCAGTTCTCCCCACCCAGCGAATTGATTGACAGCTGCGTCTCATGGCCCGTGTCTCCATCATTACAGAACAGGAGTTGCAAAGAAACTGGCATTAAAAGATCTGTTCCAACTTTCTGTGATCAGCTGCACTTCAAGAATGAGTTTTACAAGTTTAAAATGTTTTTAAAGCACGCTTGTAATAAAGATAAGACATAGAGGCTTGATGAGAATGCTTCAAATAGAAATGCAAAAAAAGTGTAAAGTTAAACGTGTGAGTGTGTGTGTGTACAGCGAATTTCGTGAATGGCATTTGTGTGTGACTCATTGCAGAAAAATGATGCATCGTTCAACAAACTCCACCACAAATATATCAAATAAACCTGCTTGCTATATTTGACTCATCAACTCATAAAATGAATCCTGAATCTGCTTCATCTCTGCAAACATCTGTGATGTTTATCTGACTTGCTGTAGACACGCAAGTGGGAACGGTGGACTGGGAAATTGCATTCAAGGCGCAGCCTACAAAACCAGCTACTGTGTGCTTTGAGTCTAAAGAGGGTCGCACACCGGATGCACCGCTCGGTGCAACGCTGTGCAGCACCAAGCTTTTTAGAATTTTCAACATAGATTTCTAACAGAGTACGCACACCAGCACCGCAAGTGAGCAGCTGTCCGCCCAGCAACAACTCAGGACACTGCTCATATTTCTGCCACGCCACAGAGCGCCATCTGAATAGTTTAATTTTAAATAACATGCGCATGTGTGCATCCAGTGTGCGCACATTACTGCCAACTGTCATATGTGCGTCGCAGCACTAAGCTGAGCGGTAGCCTGCATCCGGTGTGCGAACCACTTCAGATATATTCTGGAGGGTAAACTAAATTATCTGATGGGTAATTTGAGTTGAAACTTTACAGACACATTCTGGAGACACCAAAGACTTATCTAACACCTTGCAAAAGGGGTTTTATTGACATTTCAGTAGTTTCAGACCATAGGCTCTATTTTAACAATCTAAGCGCAAAGTCTAAAGCACATGGCGCAAAAGCATTAAGGGCATGTCTGAATCCACTTTTGCTATTTTAAGGACGAAAAAATATGCTGTGCGCCCCAGCGCATGGTTTAACAGGGTTGTGCTTTTTCTCTTAATAAGTTCTGTGTGTGCTTAGAGCAAAACCTGCATTAAACCAATCAGCGTCTTATCTCTCATTCCCTTTAAGAATCAGTTGCGTCGCTCCATGGTGCATTTCCCATTTACATAACGGACTTTGTAAGTGTAAAAACTGACCGCTTCACTAGAGAGAAAACAGTTAAACAGAGCATCTGCAGCTCGGGGATAAAGAACGAGCCTGCTCCATTCTGCCTCTTTACTTTCTCTTTACTTTTACTCTTTAATTTACTCCTTTACTTTCGTGGATACACTGAAGACATTTTCATTTGTTAAGTGCAAAGATTTGTTTCAAAACTATTTTTAAATTCGGTTCTAATTTCCAGCAATAAATATAAGGAATAAATTAACAATAATAAAGTGTGGTGAAAAAAATGAGTCATATCCAAACACATGTTCTATTCTCATCCCCCATATGGTGATGCAGACGTTTTCAAAACCAGACAGGTGGACAAATCTAAACTTCTTTTATTAAAATAAATATAAAAATGCGTATAATAAATAATTTTACAACTAATATTAATACTAATATTATACAAATGCAAATTGTCATTAATACACTTAAAAAGCCCCATACTACTGCATGTTACGGTTGAGCTGATCTGACAATATCAACAAATTGTGTTATTGTGCTAGGTGTATGAAAGGGCCCTATAGGTTGTGTAAAAAATAATATATATACAGTTGGAATATGTTCATAAGATAGCAAAAAAGTACTGGCAGCTACCAGGTTTTACTAGGTTAACCATTACCAGGTTTTAGTACCATAATTCACAACACTAATGCAGACAATATATCTTAATTAGGGTTGGGTCGATACACGATGCCATCATCCATCACCGATGGCTAATAGACATCACGATGCTGAGCCGGCATCGCAGTCCTTTGCCTTAACATGGCCTTTTAGAACAAAAACGATCCACATCCACACTGGCATTTCATCTAGCATTTCTGAACAGCCCTCTGTCACCACTATACTGCTGAAAACACACATCACGTCACCACATAGACACACACAGACAGAAACTCTGTCATAAACTCCATGCAGTCAGCGGGTGCTTTGAGCACAAAACCCCAGAGAGCAGTGCCTGTAGGACTGTTTATCAAGGATGTCCCGCTGTATGGCGTCTTACTATAGTTGTTAATCATGATATTTAATTAATCTCGTCTCTATCTAACGACTCTTCTGTCTTTTGAATCTATCAGGAAGCGTGTCACAGTGTCAGTACACTGCTTCAGTCTTTCACTTTCACACTTGTACTCAGTAATGTTAGTGTAAACCTCAGATACTGTTGGTTGGTTGCTGTTGGTTGTGCACCTTTATTTAGGATTCCATTATGGGTAAAACAAAGACCATGCGGGTTGGGTAGTAGAAACGGTAGGCTACAATTAATTAATTTGTTATCAATTAAAATATTATTTATAATTAATTCACCGCGCCTATGACGACAGTGCCATTGTCCATCGCAATGTTTCACATTAGACACCGTACACTCTAAAAAATGCATGGTTGAAAATTAACCCAACCCTAACCCAGGCACTGGGTAACTATGGAACAGAACACGCCTTGGGTTGTGTTGGGTTTACTTATTTAGCCCAAATCCTGGGTTGTTTGTTTAAACCAACCAGTAAGTTAGGTTAACCAAGTTGCTGAGTTAAATATGACTTAAACATTGGGTTATTTGTTGTCTTATCCCTTGCTACCTTTATATTTACCATTATTACTAACAACAGTAAATAACAATCACAAATTAATGCAAAATTGATATATTTTATATAATTATTATACAACACAAAATGCTCCAGTAAAAATCTATTTTATTACAGCTCACACTTTTATATTTTTGACTGGGTTCAATTGTCACACATTTCATCCCCAATACAGACATATAAAACTTGCAAAATATCAAACACTCAAAAAAAGATTTTTCAAAAGATTGAGTCCAAACTAATGTCCAAACTAAATTTCCAGGTCGTTGCCTCATCAGGAATCACTGGTCTCGGCATCTTATTGTGTTTGCACCTTGTTGGTCCCCACCTGTTAATAACACAATACTTAGTAAACTTACATCAGTGTCATATCTGTTCATATCTGAACTTGTTCATGATAAATATGTTTTTGGAGATCTCTTGTTACAATCAACTTGAAAAAAGCAAACTTTCTTATATTGTAGATTCATCGCTCAAAAAAGGTAAATATTTCTGAAGAGCTTTTGACTGTTTTTTTCTCTTCTGGTGGTTTCATGAAAATGAAAAATTCAGTTTCTCAAAAACCTTGAATATTTTTTCAAGCATCAATAAAAGTTATGGCTTTGTCGTTGAATTCAGCACGTTATAAACATACTTGATAAAATATAACCTTAAAAGTACAGTTTTAGTACCTAATTAACTAATTATGACCAAACATGACAAGCCGTGAGCAGTTTTTCACCATATAGCCGTTAGCCTGCTTCATTCTGCGCCTTCATTTCTGCACTTACTTCATTTCAGTTAACAGAAGGCAAAACCCACACACTGACAGATCAAAAACAGTGAAATCGGTAAACCTTTAGCCTGATTTATTCAAATTATTGGTAAACATTTACTGTATATAGGTAATTTTAGTTACCTTAAAATCCTGCTTGTTGTGAGCTCCGAGACTGTCTGCATTGTGATGAATCCAGAAAGTTCCATGAAAACTTAATAAAGCGGTTGGGTTAAAATAACCCAACTTAGGTGTTAAAAGGTGAAAGAACCCCCCTTGCCCTTTCAGTTGGGTTGATCAAGCATGGGCAGCCCAACTGTGTGTTTGCAGTACAACCCAGCTGGTTTAGTCATGCACAATTAACCCAAAAATGTGCTTACGGATTTAACCCTGCACTTTTTAGAGTGTACGATGCCAAATTGGTGGACATCAGCCAACCCTAATCACATCGTTACTTTTACCAACATTAAGGAAAAACATCAAAGGTTCAATGTCAACAAAAAACAGTGTACACCTCTCTATTACCCAACCCAGACCCAAGCAGTGATAGCATAATATCCGTTGGCTAAAACACATCATTACTGCCCACGTCAAGTTGGTGTCATCTTTTATCAGTTCTACAACCAGCAGATCAATAACGGATCTAAACAGTCCGAGAATGTGAACGACGGTAGACTTAAATGAAGGAATCAATCAATAGCAAACAGGATATCGATCTGCCATCGGCTTATGATTCATTGCGCATCTCAGGGTCTGGTCTGAACGTGCGATGAATCAACATTACTCAGCAATCTGACTCATAACTTACAGATGAAGACCAAAAGATGATCAGAAACGAACAGGGACTCGATTTTCCCCTCCGCCGTGCCTTAACGCTGCATTCCCTTTATGAATATATACATCAATAGGCTTGACTGAAAACATAACAGCGAATAAAATATCCAAGACAAGAGAGACTGGAGGAGCTGTGATGTTTTCATTTATACATTTTGATGTGCGACATAATCAGGGTGTTTTATGTTCCAGACATCAGTGTGAGATGGAAATATACGCCGTTGAGGGAGGTGTAATTTATATATCATTCCTAGATTTGACAGCAAAAGCACTGGGATTCATTTCCTCGCACTTACGTAAACCTACGCAGATCTGTCTATTTTGCTGAAAGAATTACGCAAAATTTTCTTGGAAAGTCAAAATGTTGGGTTTTTTCCTCTTTATTTTTAGCTAAGACCCAATTTCCACATCACATTTATTTATTAATTAGCTGTTTTCTATGATTTTTCATGCAGTAAACGTAAAAGGTGCACAACAGATAGTGACTGTGATTCTGAACTGTCAAAATAAGTCCGAAATTCCTGCTTCATATCAGTAACATCTGCATAATGCACAGCGTTTGGTCTCTGATAACCGTTTCCACCCATATTTTTATGTATGTTAATAGAATATATAAAATAATAATAAAAACTCCTTCCATTATAGTGCTTTTCTGGACACTTAAAGCGCTTTACAGACATTTTAAGGGGGGATCTCCTCTTCCACCACCAGTGTGCAGCATCCACCAGGTGATTGGTGGAGAGGAGACAGAGTGATGAAGCCAGTTATGATAAAAAAGTTTTGCAAATCGGGCAAATTTAGCAAAGATGCTGGGCTTAAAACTAGTCTTTTTCGAAGGACATCCTGGGGTTTTTGACAACCAGAGAGTCAGGACCACAGTTTTAGCATGTCACTGAGCAGTATATAGTCCCCATCAATATACTGGTGCGTTAAGACCCACACAGACCACAGGTTTAGCACCTCCTGCAGGTCTAACTAACACCACTTCCAGCAGCAACCTACTATAGCTTTCTCATGTGGTCTCCCATTCAGGTACAGAGTAGGCATGGGACGATAACCGTTTTCAAGGTATACCACGGTTTGCAAAAGTCAAGGTTTAAAAACTGCCAAAATTTACTGCTACACCGTTCCTAAGGTACGTGTAAGATTTTATTATCTATGTTTTTTTTTGGTTTGTTTTTAGGACAACAGTATCTCCAGCAGAAAAGATATCCAAATATGGCGTTATTAAAAGAAATCTGGGTTATTGAAACTAATGAAGACAGCAGAAGTCAATGATTCACTTTCATTATTCAGCCTGACATGTTCACTGCTCCAAAACACTTTAAATGTTTCTCAAAATAAAATATATTGTGTTCAAAGGGGAAAAACGTTTTGTTTTTACCCATACATTTAAAAATATATATATTTTAGAGCAGTAAACACAATACCATCATACTGTGAAACAGTGAAAATTTTATCTAAGTAATCATACGGTCAGAATCTTACACCGGCCCATGCCTAGTACAGAGCAGGCGCAGCCTTGCTTTACTTCAGTGGATAACCATGTGAAAGTTGCAGAGAGCTAGCTGCTGGCTATATAAACTTAAATAAAAATTAATCTTATATAATTTAGCATTTGCAATATTAAGTTAGATGAATGCTAGAAATAATATATTTGCATTTATAAAAAAAATGCTATACTGCAGGAGAACAAAAACTGCTGCAGAGATCTTTAAATTCTGCTCAAGTGAGCAAATTTTTATTTAATTGTCTTATTGCACTAGTTTCCCAGAAGGTGACTGTAAAAAGTCTTTAGGTGACTTAACCTTTAAAAAATAAATAAACAAATCAAAAAAAAAATTAAAAATTTTTTTTTAAAACATTGCCTTAAGAGTGTTACAGTACGTGAACAAACTACACTTAAAAATTACATTTGTTGTTTGTTCAAACTACTTATTTACAATGAGCTGAAACAACAAAATTCTTGACTTTTTGGGACAACTTAGTAGTTTTTAAGTAAATTAAAGTGTATTGAACATAAAACATTTATGTTAATTTAATTCTTTCATGCTGACCCAACACAAACGATTCACTAATATCATTCAAACCATAACCAAAAATTCATTAAAAAAAAAAAAACGAATCAATTCTGAGTACGTGTATCGCACAGGTGAGTGGGCTTGATAAACCACCTGTAGAAAACACACTCTTTCATCTCTCTGACACTTTAACAGACACTTGCACCAGGTACTTTCTTACAAATCACTCTATATCTTAAAAAACAAAACTAAATTACATTCTGCAGCTCTGTGCTTCACACAGGTGAGTGGGCTTGACAAATCACCTGTAGAAATATTCTTCTCTCTCTAAAAAAAAAAAACACTGCTCCCCCTAAGTCATTCATTAATTTTCCTTCGTCTTAGTCACGTTATTCATCAGGGGTCGCCACAGCGAAATGAACTGCCAACTTATTCAGCATATGTTTTACACAGAGGATTGCCTTCCAGCCGCAACCCAGTACTGGGAAACACACATACACCTTCACAATTACACTCCGGTCAATTTAGTTCATCCAATTGACCTATAGCGCATGTGTTTAGACTGTGGGGGAAACCGGAGCAAACCCACACGTAAAGAATATGCAAACTCCACATAGAAATGCCAACAGGCCCAGCTGGGACTCGAACCAGTGACCTTCTTACTGTGAGGCTGTGCTACTTTACCACCTTCTCAGTCAAACAAGAAAACCCAATTCCTCTCTAGCAGGGTTTGCAGACACTTACTCAACAAAGTGCAACACAAGCACTCAATGACAAAAAAGTGCTGCACTACAAAGTTTCAAAGTAGGTCAGAAGAGTACAAGCTGGATTTCAGGTCATGGATAAATAAAACATGATATGAAGTATTCAATAAAGCATGTTTTATCTCCGCAACACAGTGAGAACATGAAAAATAATATTTACTCATAGAAAGCGTATTTATTTATCAGAGAATGAGCATCATAGTTTGGGAAACCCTTTATAATGAAGTTTAGTTACATTGATTACAGGTCCTCTTTGACTATGTTTACCATACACTGACATCAGTAATCCAATTATAATGACTGTATCTGAATAAAACCATAAATCACTGTTTATTTCATTTGTATAATTTTTTTAATTGTATTTATCTAAAATTAATTGTTATGATGGGCGCCACGGTGGCCGAGTGGTTAGCACGTTCGCCTTACAGCAAGAAGGTCGCTGGTTCGATCCCCCGCTGGGCCAGTTGGCATTTCTGTGTGGAGTTTGCATGTTCTCCCCGTGGTTGCGTGGGTTTCCTCCGGGTGCTCCGGTTTCCCCCACAGTCCAAAGACATGCGGTACAGGTGAATTGGGTAAGCTAAATTGTCCATAGTGTATGTGTGTGAATGAGAATGTGTGGATGTGTTTCCCAGAGGTGGGTTGTGGCTGGAAGGGCATCCGCTGCGTAAAACAAATGCTGGATAAGTTGGCGGTTCATTCCGCTGTGGCGACCCCGGATTAATAAAGGGACTAAGCCGAAAAGAAAATGAATGAATGAATGAATAATTGTTATGATGATTGTCAATGAAGAAAGACATCCTTTATCAAACACCTTCCAATTGTTACCCTCACGTCATCGATATTGTGTTCCCAGGTGTGTAAGAAATAGGAAAAATGATCATTTATACCCCAAGCAATTACGTTTTTAAAGTCCTCCTCCCTCAGTTAATGGCAAGTAGATTGGATATTTATTTAGAGTAGGGGTACCATGTTCTTAAATTATTTATATATATAAATATTTGCGCCAAGGCGACACCGTGGCGCAGTAGGTAGTGCTGAATGAGTGTGTATGGATGTTTCCCAGAGATGGGTTGCGGCTGGAAGGGCATCCACTGTGTAAAACAAATGCTGGATAAGTTGGCGGTTCATTCCACTGTGGCGACCCCGGATTAATAAAAGGGACTAAGCCGAAAAGAAAATGAATGAATGTGAAATGCCAGAAGCCTCTGTGTGTGTGTATGCTGCAAATGAAATATCCCTACGGGGACAAATAAAGTTAACTAACTAACTAACTAACTAACTATTGTAGATTGTTAATTATATTTTATGCAGATTCCCTCGCCAACAGAATCATTCCAATCAATCTAAAATGTAAAAATCATCCAAATATAGATATTCAAGTCAGTTTTATTTATATCGCTATCTATAAATGGCAGAAAAACAAAATATTGAGTTTTACAATACCGTGCAGCCCTACATCAAATGATTCTTGCTCTACATACGCCTCACAATATTAATTAATTTATTTTTTTACATGTAAATTATTATTCAACTGAAGGACATTTTGGCAACATGGTGGCTCAGTGGTTAGCACTGTCACCTCACAGCAAGAAAGTCGTTTGTTCGAATCCCAGCTGGGCCAGTTGGCGTTTCTGTATGGAGTTTGCATGTTTGCGTGTTCATGTGGGTTTTCTCCAGGTGCTCTTGTTTCCACCACAGTCCAAAGTGTGTGTGTGTGTGTGAATGAGTGTGTATGGGTGTTTTCCAGTAATGTGTTGCAGCTGGAGGGGTATCGGCTGTGTAAAACATATGCTAGATAAGTTGGCGGTTCATTCTGCTGTGGCGATCCCTGATGAATAAAGAGACAAAGCTGAAGGAAAGTAAAATGAATGACATTTTAGTGTGTGTTTAAAAATGGTAACAACACATCGCAATAAGGTTTCATTAACTAATGTTAGTTAATGTATTTACACGAACAACTGTTGTATAGCATTTATTATTCATAGTTCAGCATCGCAACTGATGCATTATTAAATGCATTCCAGAGTTAACATTAGGTAATGCATTATGAGCCCAAAATAACTAAATGTTGAGTTAACTAGCATTAACAAAGATAAATACGGTAATAAATGTATTGTTCATTGGTTCTTTGTGTTAGTAAATACAGCAGGGAAAATAAGTATTGAACAAGTGAGATTAAATAAGTCAGAAAACATATTTCTAAAAGGTGCCGTTGACTTGAAATTTACTTTCGTAACAACCAAAGAAATCCATATATACAAAGAAAACAAAACTAATTAGTCTAAAATTCCATGACTTTTCCACGACTTTCAAGTAAAATTTAATGACCTAATGTTGCATGCAATGTCTACATATGCGTGGTAGAAAACAATACATGTTCAAATTTATCACAGCATATAGTAAAACAAGCAACAATCTATTCAGTTTATATTTATGCATTCATTTATTCATTTTCTTTTCGGCTTAGTCCCTTTTATTAATCACGGGTCGCCACAGCGGAATGAACCGCCAACTTATCCAATAATGTGAGAGTATGTGATTGGCCAAAGACAGAAAAAAAGTAGACAACTAACCTATATTTAAGTATACAGATATCTGTTTTCAATGACTTTTCCAAAACTGTGGGTTTTTCTGTTTTTCCAAAACTTTTTCAGGCCTGGAAAATGCCATGTCAAAGTTCCATGACTTTTCCAGGTTTTCCATGACCGTATGAACCCTGAGTCTAGATATGAAGTTATGCATGAAAAAATTTAACGACGCAGGGAAAACGTATTGAACACATGAAGAAAGGAAGGTGTAGAAAGGCAGCGAAAGCCCAGACAGCAGCTGAAATCTCTCAGTAGCTCTTCACCAACCCTCTGCCCTTCCTCAGTGTAAATGAATATCAGCTGCTTCAGTACAACATCTACATTAGCAGGAGGATGAAGATGAAACCAGGCTGGACATTTCAGCAAGACATTGATCCAAAACACAGCCAAGGAGACTCTCAAATGCTTTCAGAGAAAGAAAATCAAGCTGTAGAATGGCCCAGCCAATCACCTGACCTGAACCCAATAGAGAATACAGCTCAGATTTGATAGACGAGACCCACAGAAACATCAAGATTTACACACTCTGTTGAAGTCTGTGAGAAACTCACACTTAAGCAATGCATGTGACTTCATTCTTCATATGAGAGGCATCTTTACGCTGCAACACCAAACAAGCCTTTTATATAAAGTATTAAATACATTCAGTAGTTCAGTCCTTTCTCCTTCAGTCATTTCATTGATTTAACTCAACAAATTTTCATATTTTTAAAATTTTTGTTATATATCTATGTCTGTATTGTTTGGGTTTTTACCAAAATCTGGTTCAACTCCATGTCAACAGCTCCTTTAGATATATTACTCCCTGGAAAAAAAACATGACAATGTGTTCAATACTTATTTTCCCCTAATACAATCATATTGTGAAGCGTTACCCTAAAAATTTATGATAATCCTAAAATGAAACAAGACACATTCTACTTCGCATGAAACAAAAATGCAGAGCAAACTAACTGATGTTAAATAACTAACAGTTTTTTGGAGTGATTTATCCCTCCGTCAAACATACTTCAAGCTGCTTTGAATTGCGATGCGGGTTTGTTATACGCGCAGATAAACATAATTTGATCCTTTGAGCTAAACGTCTCCTTTTATCCTCAGAGATGTATATATGTACGCGTGTTTGATGAATGCTTTAGCAGGCCGACAGTGAGGCTGGGGCAAATACCAACACGCTTCACAATCTGTCATTAACTTCATCCATCTCTGGCCGTTCGCTGTGACCAGCCATTGCAAACAGTCACGACAACAATGCCAATGTGGCTTTCCCATAAAATGACATTAAACAGAGAACGAGCGGAGGAGAGAGAGAGAGAGGGAAAAAGACATAGCGGGCCTCGAATTACAGACCCGGAGCAGAAGTTATTGTGAAAAAAAAAAAAGACTAAATGTTTTCTATTCTTACACAGGACGCAATTTCCACATCACATTTATACATGAATTAGCTTTTTCTATGACTTGGTGCACGACAAATAAAGAGATTGTGATTCTGAACTGTCAAAATGAGTCAGAAATTTCAGCTTCACATCTGTAACACATCTGCATAATGCCAGCAGTAGCCATTTCCATCCAAATATTTCTTTTATGTGCAGTTTAGGATACACGGTAATATCTTAAATAATAATGAATCCTATATAATTTAGGATATTAAAGGTGCTATATTTAAGTTTTTGACTCCTCTAAAGCATAAAAATACCATAATATGTTTGCAGGTATTTAGGAAACATGCTAATAAGAAATATAAACATTCTTGTTTATCTGAAAACCAATGCTGAAGTCAGATATTCTGCTTTGAAAATGTGCGTTACGGGTCAGAACGTCTGTCTTTGTTCATTTAACCCGCCCAATGCCAGTTTAGCCAATTATATTTCAGCACCCCGGGTTGTCTGTGGAAAACGGTGTATTTCATTCATTCAGTCTTTGAAGGCTCTCAAAGTATGTGTCCGTGACTGAGAATGCGACCTCCTGTGGACAGTAGCAGCCCCAAAATGAGACGCAGATTCAGAGTTCCTGTTACGGTGGGGTGTGACGATAACAACGGAGGCGAGGATCCAATCGCAGATATTTATTAAAGTCAGTATAGCAGTGGTCAACAGAGGCAAACAGTTGTATACGGGAAATCCAGAATCGTAGTCATGCAGGCAAAAAGATCACAAGGGCTGGCGGCAGGCAAGAATAACAAAAAGCAAGGCCTATGGTCAAAAAACACAGAAACAGGAACAAAGGAAACGCATTGTATGGTCACTAACAGATCGCAATACTCAGCAAACAGGATGAGTGTATGTGCTGTTTATGTAGTGTGTGTAATCAGTCCAGCAGCAGCTTCAGCTGTGAGAATCCAATCAGATGGTGATCTGGAGCAGGTGTTTGTGTGTGTTGCATGACTGGATCTGTAGTCCGTATATAAGCAGATTTGTAGTTCATGGAATGTGTGTGAACCAGCGATCTCTGACAGAGGAGAGATCACTGGTGATCGTGACAGTTCCACATGAGGTGGATATTAACTAGCAAATAATACAAATATTACGAACATAAACATTACTTGAGCAGGTTACATTGTAACCTCGTGCACAAACAACACACTTAGTGACAAGATTTCAGTGATAAGCAGTTTGGCATCAGACGCAACATGACAGAAATTTAACGTCTGAATGATTTAACATCATTCAGAAGACCAGAATAGAGCACTCACTGCACTCCAGCGAAATGGTAAGGTTTAATACATATTAAACCTCTTTAACATTATTAAATATAGATGCTGAATCACTGATATGTGTTGGTTTGCACTGAGTCACAGCTCTGAAGCTCAATTTCAAATGGTTTATTTTGTTTTCCAGATCTGAGGTGAACTATCTGCTGCTGTTTTCAGTAGTATGGCGATAAATGTCATGTAAAACAGCTTTCAAACTCACATTATTAGCATTTACAGGGCTCGAAATTAACCTTTTTGCTTGGTAGCACTGGTGCTCCTAACTTTAAAAATGTAGGCGCACCAGACAAAATTTAGTCGCAACCACCAATTATGAACACCATTGCTAAGTTTTATATAAACAAATTTATTGTATTTGAAATCAACACTAATCAAAACTAACAAGCAAAAATATATATATATATATATGCTTGCGTGAGGAAAATATGTCTCAACGAAATCCCGTTATCACTAGAAAATACATTTTTATAACATAATTGAGTGACCAAAAGATACATGGGCGGACCGCTCACCGGCCCTGCACGCACTACTGGACATGAATGAATCTGTTAATGTGCTGTGTTCTCACAGGTGATGTCTGATATTGCACAGTTGCTTTTG
>CAIGQQ010002327.1:2593761-2607787 GCA_903798035.1 Danio albolineatus | reverse complement strand
TTATTATTATTATTATTATTATTATTATTATTATTATTATTATTATTGTTATTGTTATTATTTTTATACTATTTAAGAACTTGATTAAGTAAAAATCTGAACTAAAAATACTTATAATACTTTATATGACATGTGGGTTTGAAAATGATGACAGAGATTGATTGATTGATTGATTGATTTGTTGGTTGATTGATTAATTAATTGATTGATTTTGGACTAGGCCTGTCACAATAAATAATATATTGACTTTTCGTGCAATATTTGGAGATGACCTCAATCATGTTTGCCGTTGCAATATATATTTATATATTCATAAATAATGTTAAAGTCAGGTTACAATGACATTTACATTCTACTTCAGCGACTTCACTGACTACATAATATGCGGTCTTAACATGTTTATGGCTATTTGCATTATTATTCATTCATTTTCTTTTCAGCTTAGTCCCTTTATTAATCCGTGGTTGCCACAGTGGAATGAACCACCAACTTCCAGCCGCAACCCATCACTGGGAAACGTCCATACATTCTCATTTACACACATACACTACACAATTTAGCTTACCCAATTCACCTGTACCGCACATCTTTGGACTGTGGGGGAAACCGGAGGAAACCCACGCGGACACGGGGAGAACATGCAAACTCCACACAGAAATGCCAACTGACCCAGCCGAGGTTCGAACCAGCGACCTTCTTGCTTTTAGGCGACAGCACTACCTACTGTGCCACTGCTATTTGCATTAGTATGCTTCTGTATAATCATTATATAATCAGTGGCATAAAATGATCTCAAATTGACAACAATATCGCTCCTCACAACAATTTCAGTGACAGTATATTACACAACAAACATTCCTTTGTGATATAGGAATGCAATATTGTGAATGCAAGCACACTGACAACAATTCTACAATTTAGGACGAACTGTCAAGCTGATTATGGCTTTCATTAACATTTCTGATCACATTTCACTAACGTCTGTCCTCGGTAACGTCAGAAAAAAGGAGGTCTCATTATTACAGTGTTTGGAGCCCCGAAGCATATCTTCCCCTCACAGTACGTGACCCCAATCAGCTCACAATTGATGAGATACTGTAGACTGGAAACCGATGCTCACGGCCTGTGGAAACTTCCAGACAATCCATGACGACTCTCTTTGAACTGCTGTAATGAGGTTATTTATCAGACTTCCATCTTCTCCAATGTTACAGACTGAGAAGCGCTGGAGACGGAACGTATTTCCACCAAAGCGCTGATGAAAGAGGCACCGTTTTGGCTCTTTAAAGTGACCGTGTAAGTTGTTATAACCGCAGATGCTCCGAAGGTCAATATGAGAAAAAGTCTTGAATTTAGTTGCAAACAGCAGTCAATGGAGAACAAGTGGAGACAGAGCTGAGCATGGTAAAATATCAGACTAATTGTGACAATGGGAAATTAAAGATGCCTCTATGGTTAGCACTGTGGCCTCAGAGCAAGAAGGTCACTAGTTTAAGTCCCGGCTGGACATGTTGTCATTTCTGTGTGGAGTTTGCATGTTCTCCACGTGTTGACGTGGGTTTCCTCGGGTGCTCCCAAACGAGACAATGGGGACATGTCCCCTCCCATCCGAGAGTTGTCCCCCCCTCCCCAAAAAAGGTTTAAAAAAAATTCCTCGCAGTGGTTTGGTCCACTGCCTGCTTTCCCAGTTCATCTCTGCGACTATGCGCTTTCACTTTTCTGTCAGGATCGTTCTAATTGATCCCTGCGCAGAGTTTGCATGTTCTCCCCGTGTTTGCGTGGGTTTTCCCCGGGTTCTCCGGTTTCCTCCCACAGTCTAAAAACATGCACATAAACAAATTGTAACAACAGTCACAAGCACTTAACACATTCATACTGAATCATCAGGACCACATTTTATTCATAGTACAAATGGGGGCACTCGAGAAACACCTGATCTCATTCCTCCAAATGCTCATTGACCAGGCGGAACCTTGGGCTCATCTCTCTCCGAGCTCAGGGTTCTCTCCCGGGACAGCATGCCAAACCTGCTAGTATAGTCGAGCATTATCTAAGTGTGAACTCTTGAATACATGCACTCTCGATTTGTTTTTTTTATAGTACAGAATAATATATTTTTTTTGTTCTATTGATTTAATATTAGGCGCCACGGTGGCCTAGTGGTTAGCACGTTCGCCTCACAGCAAGAAGGTCGCTGGTTCGATCCCCGGCTGGGCCAGTTGGCATTTCTGTGTGGAGTTTGCATGTTCTCCTCGTGGTTGCGTGGGTTTCCTCCGGGTGCTCCAGTTTCCCCCACAGTCCAAAGACATGCGGTACAGGTGAATTGGGTAAGCTAAATTGTCCGTAGTGTATGTGTGTGAATGACAATGTATGGATGTGTTTCCTAGAGATGGGTTGTGGCTGGAAGGGCATCCGCTGCGTAAAACAAATGCTGGATAAGTTGGCGGTTCATTCCGCTGTGGCGACCCCGGATTAATAAAGGAACTAAGCCCGAAAGAAAATGAATGAATGAATGAATGATTTAATATTCTTTTGAAGAATAAACATTCTAAAACCAACCACTTAAAGGTACAGTTCACCCAAAAATAAAATTAGAAACACCCTTTTTTTCAAGTGGTTTCAAGTCTTTTGGAGTTTCTTCCTCCTGTTGACCACAAAAAATATTTTAAAAATGTTGGGAGCCGGTAAACTGGTGGGAAGCACTGACATCCACAGAAGAAAAAAAATTAAATAAATAATTATAATTAAATATATCTTCTTTTTATCTTTCATTTTTTGTGCCATTTGTTTGTGCCAGATAGCACTATGAGGGTGTCCAGGCCTTTAGTCCAATATACTAGTTTATCTTAAGTACTATTTACTCAAGATGTTTAGTTTAGGCACTAAACACTCCTAAAAGTTAACTTAGCACAGAATAGTCAAGTAAAATCTACTAATTTAAATAAATCAGTAAAGTTTACAAGCTTTTCTTGAGTAGATTCAGCGATTACTTTTTACAGTGTAATAATACTAATAATAAAACACTAATGTCACAATGTCAATCACAGGCAAAGGAGAAGGAAAATATTTAGGGACAGCAGAGCAGGGTCATTCAGATGTACAGTGTCAGGTAAGGGGGTGAAGGGATAATGACAGAGTTTTTATTTGGACGAACAGTTTCTTTAATGTTTTTAGTATTGTGGCTGTTCAGCAGATGAACCTCACAGGCTCACCAGTTTACAGTATGATCTGTCCATTAACAAGTGTAATGTAAACAAGTTATTATGAGTGTAGAACACATCTCTCCTGCATTTCTTCTGCTTCAGGAGTTAGTGTTGACCGTACATAAATAATCTGAAGAAAAATCAGCTGTCATTGAATCTAAGAAAAACGTAAAACCATAATGACGCAGTCTCCATGCTGCAATAATAATGATAGAACCAAAGTTTTTAACTGGGGACATATCTTTTTATAAGTACAATTTGAGTGTATTATTTGTGTCCCCCTCAAAAAATTGGGAAAATTTTATATTTATTGTCCCCCCCTAGTGTCAAATTAGATTTACGTCCTTGGTCACTGCATCCAAAACGACTAAAATAATATAAATAAATCTCCACTGTGCTGAACAGCGCATCATCAATGACGCACAGGTGCTCAGGCCTGAATGCAATGTGAGTGCAGGCAGTCGGGGGGACAAGCGTGCTTTGGCCCAGTTTAAGGCAACTGTAGTGTGAGTACAACCTAAGCCAAAGGAAAATTAAAAAGAAAAACATGCAAACTCCAAACGGAAACACTAACTGACTCGAAACAGTGACCTTCTTGCTTTGAGGCCACAGTGCTAACCACTGAGCCACCGTGCCACCTAGGCACAGATCTTTATAAGTGCATTCTTTCTTTTCAGCTTAGTCCCTTTATTAATCTAGGATCGCCACAGCGGAATGAACCGCCGACTTATCCAGCACGTTTTACGCAGCGGATGCCCTTCCAGCAGCAACCCATCTCTGGGAAACATCCATACACACTCATACACTACAGACAATTTAGCCTACCCAATTCACCTATATCGCATGTCTTTGGACTTGTGGGGGAAACCGGAGCACCCGGAGGAAACCCACGCAACCACGGGGAGAACATGCAAACTCCACACAGAAATGCCAACTGACCCAGCCGGGGCTCGAACCAGCGACCTTCTTGCTGTCAGGTGAACGTGCTACTCACTACGCCACCGTGGCGCCCTTTATAAGTACAATCTGAATGTAATTTTTGTGTCCCGTTCAAAAATTGCTCATGAGAAATGTTATATTCATCGTCCCTCTACTGTTAACACCCATGCTAGAGTACTATAATGGCCCGTTTCCACTGAGGGGTACGGTACGGTTCGGTACGCTTTTAAGGCCGTTTCCACTGTCTAAAAGCGTACCGAACTGAACCGTACCGTACCCCTTTTTGGTCACCCTTTCGAAAGGGTACCAAACCCAGAAAGGGTGCCGTAAGGTGGAGCTAGACGCGCAGCTGAACGCCATTGGCTTACAGAGATACGCCATATGCTTGCGCAACAAGCAGAATGAAAACAAAGGACCCGCCATGTTTAATACACAGCCGAGAGACAATACTCTGAAACAATATCAGCATATAATAACGAGCCATGGTCGACCCAAGCTCAAACAAACCTTGTCGTCGTCTTGAATGGCCACCATGCCGAGAGAAGAGCAGATTGTTATGGGTTACGAGCCCATAAGCGCGAGCGCGTGAGGTTTCGCTTCTCTCTTGCGCTCGCGTGCGCGTCAATATTTGAAATAACAAAGTTCTTAACCTGGACTATTATAAACTGGGAATGACGGAGTTACTCTCTAACGAGAGAATAATGACAGAGAGGCTACATGTACTGGTGAAGATAAAAGATACAGATGAGAGGTTTGCACAGACGGGGCTCTATTTCCTATTGTTTTTGAACCTAAATAAGGCATACATGTCTGCTGTGTGTAGTTTTTCTGTAATTTGGTAACATCAGAGACTGTGTGGGGCTGTGTGTGTTCATATATGCTGCACTTATTTATTTATTTATTTATTTGATATAATCGCGGACCGTAGGCTATTCCCCATCATTGATCTGCAGTTATAATCAGATCATGTTCAGTCAGTAATGACATTTTTACACCAGTGTTTATGTGTATAATAAAGCATCTGTATTGTGAGAAGTGCTTCTCGTATGATTTGTGAACGACCCATAAAGCTTTACTGTAAATATTTCCTCGAGCGAAAATGACGTCGACAAACTTTCTGTCGTACACCACACCCACCAAAAGAGTACCCTTTAGCAGTGGAAACGCAAGCCTGATAAAGGTGACCCGTACCGACCCGTACCGTACCACTCAGTGGAAACGGGCCATAAGATTATGAACTCAAGCACATGAATCTCTCAAACTGATCATTGATTCGCAATCAATCATAAAGCGGAGACGTTATGCACAGGATTTCACTCAGCATCCTCTCCTACGCAAGCGCAAAGTTTTAAATCAGTCAGCATAAAAGCCTGATTCAGTTTTCTCCTGATTTGTAAGTTAAAAGGCTGTTTTGCAGGTTAATAATTCAGAGTATTCCAGCAGTAAGAGGAGTGGAAACACTGAGAAGAGGATCGATTAATCACACCGAAGGAAACGCTTCTGCTTTATCAAACCGCGCTTGTGTTTGGCATGCAGGACTGGAGGCGCAGAAAACTGCAATCATAAAGAAGGCTTAAAGCTGCTCCTGTGTGTTTGAGGTCAGACGTTTGCAGAGCACAGCAGAGGCTACAGCTGAAGACTTCACATAATTATCTAATCTTTGGACTTTGTAATTTGGCAAAGTAGCAAAAGTGTTTGTAATTATTGTGAGTTTGCCAAGCTCACGTTCTGAGCGGTCTTGAGAGTTAGAAATATCTGCTAGTGTAAATCAGGCTGTACATTCATTCATTCATTCTCTTTTCGGCTTAGTCCCTTTATTACTCTGGGGTCACCACAGTGAAATGAACCGCCAACTCATCCAGCACATGCTTTAAGCAACAGATTCACTTATAGCTGCAACCCATCATTAGGAAACATCCATACACACTCGCTCACATACATACATATTTAGCTTACCCAATTCATCTAAGTTTTTGGTCTGTGGGGGAAACCGGAGCACCCAGAGGAAACCCACGCCAACACGGGGAGAACATGCAAACTCCACACAGAAACGCCAAATGACCCAGCCGAGGCTTGATTCATCGACCTTCTTGCTGTGAGGCGAACGTGCTACCCACTGAGCCACCGTGACGCCCCTAACTGTACATATAAATTGTTTTACTAACATATAGAAGTTGGCGGTTCATTCTGCTGTGGCGACCCCTGATTAGTTAAAGGACTAAGCTGAATGAAATTGATTTAATGAATATTATAAATCCGTAGATGATTCAATGTCAATCAATCAATCAATCAATCAATCAAATTAATCAATGCATTAGAGTTTGTCCTGTTAATTATTATGGATCAAAAAAAGGAACGTTTATCATGCTTTTTACTATGATTAATAGAAGAAGCCCACTAAAATGACATGTATTATTGTTATTGTTTTAAACAAGAAACCTTTGGAGACATATTAGAACATGAAATAACTAAAATTAAAATACTAATTAATTAGCATTTATCAGCAATACATTTTTAACAATTTAAAACAGGATAAAACTACATTTTTAATTGCATTTTTATCTTTTTATTTTTTTATTAAATTTAAATAGAACATTTTATTAAATTTTTAATTTATTTAATTGTTAAATGAATTATTTTTAATTTTTCATTTATTATTACAAGTTAATTAAAAAAAATATTTAAAAAATTATTAATTAAAAAAATTATTAATTCATTTTCTTTTCAACTTAGTTCCTTTATTAATTTGAGGTCGCCACAGTGGAATGAAAACATATTATTCAGCATATGTTTTACGCAGTGGATGCCCAGCTGCAACCCATCACTGGGAAACACACATACATTCTCATTCAAACACATACACTATGGACAATTAAGCTAACCCAAGTCACCTATAGCGCACGTGTTTGGACTTGTGTAACCCTAACCCATACGACCACGGAGAGAACATGCAGACAGCTCCACAACTCCACACAGAAAGGCCGACTGACCCAGCTGAGGCTCGAACCAGCGACCTTTCTTGCTGTGAGATGATTTCGCTACCCACTGCACAACCGTGACGCCCTGAATTTTTTAATTTATTTTTTAATTTATTTAATTGTTAAAGGAACATTTGGTGACATATTAGAATATAAAATAATTACAAATAAAATACTAATTACTTAACATTTAATACTTTAATAAAGGATAAAACTACATTTTAAATTAATTAGTTAATTCATTTTCTTTTTAGGCTTAGTCCCGTTATTAATCTGGGGTCGCCACAGCGGAATGAACTGCCAACTTATCCAGCATATGTTTTACACAGCGGATGCCCTTCCAGCCGCAACCCATCTCTGGGAAACGTCCATACACACTCATACACTACGGACTATTTAGCTTACCCAATTCCCCTATACCACATGTCTTTGGACCTGTGGGGGAAACCGGAGCAACCGGGGGAAACCCACGCAACCACGGGGAGAACATGCAAACTCCACACAGAAATGCCAACTGACCCAGCTGGGGCTCGAACCAGCGACCTTCTTACTGTGAGGCGAACGTGCTACTCACTACGCCACCGTGGCGCCACATTTTATATTGCATTTTTTAATTTCGTTATTTTAAAAATTAATTCAAAATGTTTTTTTAATTTTTAATTTTTAATTGCTAAATTAATTATTTTTATCACATTTATTACTAAATTAATTAATTTTATCATTTCAAATGAATGAAAAAAAATTATGAAATAATAAAAACAATTAATAAAAACAATGATATATATATTATATATTATATTTATATAAATTCATTGAAATGTAATTTAATTAAATTTATTTTAATTTAGAATAAACAATTAAATATTGGTTCATTTTTACATAAATACCTATGTTACACTGATTGACAATGAAATATTTTTTTACACAAACAAAGATATTTTCGCTCAATTATTGATTTGAAACCTTAAATTAGACAATTTACTTAAAATAACTTCTGTCGATTTAACTTTTACATAATGCTTACATCAAAAACGTTTTGCCCCATATAAGTGATGCGTTCTGCTGTTTAAAATATAATAATGTATACATTTCTTCCTTCATCTTGTGTCACAAACCTACAAAACTAAATGTTTATTTTATCCAAAAACTAAAGACAACACAAAGTTAACTTCCATCCATTTTTTATGCTGACTTTGTACAAAAAATGTAAATATTTGACAATATGTAATAAGATTTACATCAATCGTCTATGGAGGTCTTTTATGAAATGATGTCATGCTTTCATAGTTTGCAAAACCTCAATAAATGCATGTTTATACCTGTTTATATGTGTGCTAACTCATGCCAAAGCAGTTCAGAAATGTTTGTTGTTGTCGGGAAGAGTCCATGAGGACGACAGACATCAAACAATTAAAACAGTCAATGTTAATAAAAGTCTGCTTGCTTAAAGGGATAGTTCACTCAAAAAATGAAAACTCTGTCATCATTTACTCATCTTCACTTGTTCCAGTCCTAAATTTCTTTCTTCTGTTGAACATGTAAGGCTGTTTTTTTTAACTACAGCGGTTCTGAACTGTAGTTCTGCCGAATGACTAAAAATTATCAGTATGATGGTAAAAAACTGTACATTCTAGTCAAAACCATCCTTCTGCAATCTTATACCAAAAGCGGAAATAAGGGCAGTATTAATAGCTTTAAATGTGGGAGAGCGTTGCTATTATGTGATTATATTGTATTGCAATATGGAGCCATTAAATGTTGATGTTAAATCAAAAGTAATTGACAAATATTTGAAAATGAGATGATTTAATGACAATAATTCTCTATGGTTACCACTGAATTAGTTACAAATAACTGTATGACACAATACAACATGAAATGGTAAAAACATATGATAATAATTGTACCCAGCTTAAATGTAAATTAAAGTTACCTGAGAGAGTGAGAGAGGGAGAGAGAGGGGGAGGGAGAGAGCTAGAGAGAGAAAGAGCAGGAGATGCCAAGGGCCAGAGCAGGAGAAGAAAGAGGGCAGAGCTGTGTTTTACCACCTATTTGTAACTTTCTTGACCATGTGACCAAAGCCTAAACACTGAGACATTCAAACTGACCAATCAACACGTGACTACATCATCAAACCCCCACAGTCCACAAAGCAGTTCCTGATTTCATCAGAAATTTGTGTGAGCCCTCTTTGGGGAAAAACACATGTTCTGCCATATAAACAAATGCATATAATAATTTTCATCCCTACAAACACAAGATATAGAGAAAGCAGACATTGACTTCCATGGTCCTACTATAGAAAAAAAATCAGTTGCTGTTTTGTGAACATTCTTCAGATTATCTTCTTTTATGCTGTTAAGATGATGAGAAAATGTTCATTAGGGGGTGGTGATGGGGGTGGAGGGGGGTGTTGAACAGACAGAAACAATGATGGCAGGCCAGAGCCTTACATTTCTGCGATGGAAATATTCTCATTATGAACGAAGCTGATATGGAAGTACCTGAAACTGCAATTCCGCTAGTCCTGGCTCCATATGGAGCAAATTTCTATTGACCCTAATACTGAAAGCAGCAGACAGATTCTGGAAAATAAAATAACCTGAAATTAAACTTTAGAGCTGTGACTATTAACGATTCAGCATCTACATTTAATAATGTTAAAGGGCCATGAAACACCAAAACACATTTTTTGAGCTGATGACAGTCATATATACGTGTCCCACGCTGCTATAAGCACTATTAGGACACATGTAATTGACTAAAAAGTGAAAATTGGTTATTTTTTTTGTTATTTCCAGCAAATTCGTTCTTCCGGTTTGAAACGAATTTGAGGCTGCGTCACGCCGATGAGATCCATGCATATTCTCCAGCGTGGTGACTGGACGTCTGTCCCGGCGAGAGCATTCTGACGTCACTGAGCGTGCGGCATTAAGTCATGACAAGGAGGTTGTTCAACCCAATCAGCGTGCACTATTTCATTAATATGCATGATAGCCTCGAAGAATGTAGCTGTTACAGTTTTTAGAAAGCAGAGCGATGCCAGGAAACAAAGGTCTTTGGTGTTGCGTTTATAAATGTGCTCAAACTAAGGTTTTGCTTTCATTTCCCCGCTATGAGAGCGCAGCTGGACTCACGGTAGATTACAGCGCACGCAACACGTGACAGAAATGCGTTTGTAAAAAACACTTTTACCCGAGAGCTTTTCTCATCTGGAAATGGTGAAATCTGGTTTTGCCGCTCGTCTTCTTTTAAAAAATACACGGCTCCAGTTGGTGTTCATTGTCCTGTCACCTGATCGGTAAGTAGACGTTTAGTGGTGTTTGTTTGTTTATGAAGATGGCAAAGTTAGTTGGTTTCGTCTGCAGTACTCTTTCAGTGTTTAAAGACAGACCTTAGTCAGACGATTAGAATTGTTACTGAGTTTACAGCATGTTAATATCACTACAGTATTATAGACTGAAAGATCCGTGTAAAGTGTAAACATCTAAATCAAACGATTACTGACGTTTATAATTTTTGCCGCATTTAGTGGGAGAATAGTGTATACACACACATCTAGTTACCGAGAAATGCAGAGGATTTTTTTTTCCAAATACTCCATTAAATCTGCACTCCTTCAGCAGTTACTAACATTTAATATCTCGTTTGTCACGGGGGACATGCAGGAAATGTTCCTGAATAAACGTTATAAACGTAATAAAAGTGCCAAACTGCAGTTAAAGTCGACAAATTAATAATTTGGCATATAATTAGATGACTGACGTCCACCTGCGTCTGTGTGTGTGTTTGAAAGTCAGCGCGTGCGCAAATGGAAACTCCCATTTATATGAAAAACCTTCCCTCCTTCTCTCCCCCGACACTCCTACCTAAACAGAGCTGGACACACCCACTTTCCTGAGCTTTTCCAAACTAGAGGTGTGAAAACACCACGCTGAGACTGGGGGGTTTCGTGGCCCTTTAAGGAGGTTTAATATGTATTAATGAGATTGTAAATCATTCTATCTCGCTGGAGTGCAGTGAGTGCACTATTCTGTGCTTATGAATGACTGTATTTAAATTTCTGTCATGTTTCGTCTGGTGCAAACAGCCAAATTGCTTATCACTGCAAATCTCGTCAGGTTGCGCGTTGTTAGGACACAGGGTTGCAATGTAACCTGCTCACCTAATGTTTATGCTCCTAATATTTATAATACTCGCTAATTATTAACCTTTTCGGTCACAGGCACGTGCTTTGTTAATCTGTTGAAGAATGGTTAAAGCGAAAGAATCTGCTTAAAAAGAACCTCAAGCTCTCGTAAGTAGCAGCACTGTGGGTGCTCGAGCATCGCATTTTTTTAAAGAGAACCAGTTGCGTTTCAGGCACAGTTGCTTCGCGCAAGGAAACGAGAGCGTGCAAGCTTTTAAACACTCGCGCAAATCACATCAGCTGTGATCCTCTCATTCGTTATTCACCTGCATTCTTTTGCTTGCATGGACAGTTATTTTTGTCAGTCGTGCTGCCGCTCGATTCTAAGATCGCATTTGCGTGCATATAGACAAACGGTCATAAACTAACAGTCTAATCTTTAGGGACGAAGCAGCTCTGTCAATTTAAAAATGATTTTCAACCAGCCAAAGTGGCTAGTGGGAGAGTCTGTCTAACCCGCCACAGGTGAAATCTACCCGCATTTGGTGGGTTGGCGGCATACTTGTCAACGTGAAAATAAGGGATGTCCAGCTTAAACCAGCCTAAGCTGGCTGGCTGGTTTTAGCTGGTCGAACAGCCTAGTTTTAGAGGGATTTTGGCCGTTTCTAGCCTCGTCTTAGCTGGTCAGGCTGGATAATATAATATAATATAATATAATATAATATAATATAATATAATATAATATAATATAATATAATATAATATAATATAATATAATATAAAGTATTATTATTATTTATTATTAATTATATGAAAAAAAATACATTTTACTAATCATTAATATAATACTATAATATCAAATAGTACGCAAATACAATGCAAATATAATAATTATAAAAAAACAATATACATTTTATACTATAATTATAATAAAATAATATCAAATATGTAAATACATATAATAATATAATAACATAAAATAATATTATATAAATAATATAATGCAAATGTCATAATAATTATATAAAAATAATATACATTTTATATATTTTTAATATAATAAAATAATATCAAATAATATGCAAATACAATGCAAATATAATATAATATAATGTAATGTATAATATAATATAATATAATATAATATAATATAATATAATATAATATAATATAATATAATATAATAAATAATATACATTTTAATGTTATTAATATAATACAATGATCTAAAATATTATGCAAATACAATGCAAATATAATATAAAATAATGTATAATATAATATAATATAATATAATATAATATAATATAATATAATATAATATAATATAATATAATATAATATAATAATTAATATACATTTTAATGTTATTAATATAATACAATTATCTAAAATATTATGCAAATACAATGCAAATATAATATAACAATAAAATAAAAATTCTTAGCTGGTCAGGCTGGAAAATGACCAGGTAAAACGAACTTGACCAGCCTGGTTCAAGGTGGACATAGCTGGTTTTGGCTGGGATCCCAGCCTTGCTTGGTTGGTCAAGCTTGTTTTAGCTGGTCATCTCTCAGTCTGACCAGTAAGACCAGGCTGAAAATAGCTGGAAACCAGCCTGGAAATGGCCAAAACCTCTCTAAAACCAGACTGCTCTGCCAGCTTAAACCAGCCAACAATCCCAGGCTGGTTTAAGCTGGATTTTTCAGCAGGGCTAATAAAGAAATAGCTGGAAAATACAGGAGAATCCTGGTAAAAATAGGAGGGTTGACAGGTGTGGTTGGCGGGTGTTAATGTAAAGCCCTGGGTATAGGTTATACGGTGCATTGTTAATTGCAGAGCTCATCTATTTTAAAAAGAAAAGAAACGGCAAGTTCTGATAGAGATTAAGCCTTAGCTAAGTAAGCAAAAGTAAATATACGAGTAGAAAAATCAGTAAGGAGTAAAACATTACTACCATAAAAATTAATTAAGTACTGTACCTAGTTACATTTGAGTGTAGTAACTCGATATTGTAATGCATTACTTCAAAAAGGGACTTTCCCCAACACTGTTCAATAAAAGCCTATAACCACTTGAGTGTGAGTAAATGAGGAGGAAATTGTCATTGTTTTGGTGTGAACTTTCCCTTTAACTAAAAAAGTAAGTCTAAAAAAGAGAATGGAGTATCAGACGCAACACAGAGCATGTGATTCTGTCAGAACGTGTCCTTCTCCAGCAAGACTGAAGGTCAGAAATGCTCCGGGGATCAGAAGAGACAGAGCTGCCCTCGCTGAGAAAACATGTTTTAGATGTTCTTTGAGGTTTCTGGGAAACGCGATAGGGCTGGCAAACATGCAACCCCCCTCAAACTGGGCTGAACAAAGCGGAGGAGTCTCACAGCGGCAGATGGAGGACCAGCGCTGCATTCAGATTCCAGCTCTGCTTTACTGCAGTCCTGCTGGAAACACACCTTCTGTCTGTCTTACGGCCCACAGAAGGACATTTTTACTGCTGCCACTCTTCATTTGACTGAAGTTCTTGTGCTTGTGAGACTAAAGAGTACTACTGATGCCCTTCACATGTTGCTTAGCTCTCTAAACTATATATATTTAGATATATGGATATAGATATATTAATAACTATTATTTGAATTATTATTGTATTGTGTATCAAATATTATTATTATTATTATTATTATTATTATTATTATTATTATTACTACCATTATTACTACCATTATTATTATTGTTATTATTATTATTATTATTATTATTATTACCATTGTTATTACCATT
>CAIGQQ010002327.1:2560597-2574664 GCA_903798035.1 Danio albolineatus | reverse complement strand
TTTCTTCTGGATTGGGATGATGGTGGAGCGTTTGAAGCAGGATGGAACTATGCGCTGTTCCAGTGATCTGTTGAAGATCTGCGAGAAAATGGGGGCCAGCTGGTCAGCACAGGTTCTCAGACAGGCTGGTGAGACACCGTCTGGGCCTGGCGCTTTCCTTCTCTTCTGCTTACTGAAGACCTGACGCACATTATCCTCACTGATCTGAAGATCAGAGGGGGAGAGGGAGATGTCTGTAGGTGTTGATGGCTGTGTAGAAAGATGGTCAGGGTGGTTGTGGCTGGAGGTGGGTAGAGGTGTTAATTGCTGTGTAGAGGGTGTCTGGTCGAAGGTGTCGAATCTGCAGTAGAACGTGTTCAGGTCGTTAGCGAGAAGTTTACTGCCATCGATACTGGGGGGAGATGATTTGTAATTCGTGATGGTTCGCAGACCAGTCCACACTGATGCAGGGTCGTTAGCAGAAAACTGGTTTTCCAGCTTTTTTGCATAGTTCTTTTTAGCTAGACCAATCTCCTTTGTTAAAATGTTCCTGGTCTTGTTGTAGAGAATCCTGTCCCCACTCCTGTAGGCATCCTCTTTGACCTGACGAAGCTGTCTAAGTTTTGGTGTGAACCATGGTTTATCATTGTTAAATGATAAGTAGGTCCTGGTAGGGATGCATAACTCCTCACAGAAACTAATGTATGATGTTACAGTCTCTGTGAGCTCATCCAGGTCATTGGTTGCAGCTTCAAAAACACTCCAGTCAGTGCATTCAAAACAAGCTTGTAAGGCCTGCTCTGTGTCGTTGGTCCATCTCTTAACAGTCCTTAATACTGGCTTAGTAGTTTTAAGTTTTTGCCTGTAAGTTGGTATAAGATGAACCAGGCAGTGATCAGAGAGTCCTAGAGCTGCTCTGGCCACGGAGCGATATGCATCTTTTATTGTTGTGTAGCAATGGTCCAGAATGTTATTGTCTCTGGTAGGGCATGTAATGTGCTGTCTGAATTTGGGCAGCTCATGTGTGAGTTTTGCCTGGTTAAAGTCCCCAAGAATGATAAAAACAGAGTCTGGGTGTTTCTGTTCTGTCTCTGTGATTAAATCAGCCAGCAGTGAAAGAGCAGTACTCACGGTCGCGTGCGGTGGGATGTAAACACTGGCCAGGATAATCAGAATCAGAATCAGAATCAGAAAGAGCTTTATTGCCAGGTATGTTCACACATACGAGGAATTTGTTTTCGTGACAGAGCTTCCACAGTGCAACAGAATTACAGAGACAGGACAAAAAACAGAAAATAAATATATTCAAAAAAATAGAAGTAAGTGTTAAATGCAAATATACAAATGGACAAGTGTATGTACAGTGTATTACTATATACAACATTATATGTGCAGCTGTTATGTGCAAATTGGCATGTAAAGTGTGTTGTTAAATAAGTGTATGTGTGTGTAACAAGTGTATTTGTTATGTGCAAATGGCATGTAAAGTGTGTTGTTAAATAAGTGTATGTGTGTGTAAGAGTGTACAGCAGTAGTGATGTTGGTTCCACGATTATTATCATCAAGTGTTCATGAGATGGATCGCCTGAGGGAAGAAACTGTTTCTGTGTCGGGCTGTTCTGGTGCGCAGTGCTCTGTAGCGTCGGCCAGAAGGTAACAGTTCAAAGAGGCAGTGTGCTGGGTGTGAGGGGTCCAGAGTGATTTTGGCCGCCCTTCTGCTCGCTCTGGATAAGTACAGTTCTTGGAGAGTAGGGAGGGTTGTACCAATGATTCGCTCAGCAGTCCGAACTATTCGACGTAGTCTTCTGAGGTCAGATTTGGTAGCTGAGCTAAACCAGACAGTTATTGAAGTGCAGATGACTGATTCAATGATGGAGGTGTAGAACTGTTTCAGAAGCTCCTGTGGCAGGTTGAACTTCCTCAGCTGACGAAGAAAGTACAGCCTTTGTTGAGCTTTTTTGACAATGGAGTCAATGTGAGTGTCCCACTTCAGGTCCTGAGAGATGGTGGTGCCCAGGAACCTGAATGACTCCACTGCAGCCACAGTGCTGTCCATGATGCTCAGTGGGGGGAGAGCAGGGGGGTTTCTCCTGAAGTCCACTATCATCTCCACTGTTTTGAGCGTGTTCAGCTCAAGGTTGTTGTGACTGCACCAGAGAGCCAGCTCCTGAACCTCCTGTCTGTAAGCAGACTCGTCACCGTCCTGAATGAGGCCGATAAGCGTGGTGTCGTCTGCAAACTTTAGGAGCTTGACAGAGGGGTCCTTTGAGGTGCAGTCATTCGTGTACAGAGAGAAGAGCAGAGGGGAGAGGACACACCCCTGGGGGGCGCCAGTGCTGATTGTGCGGGTCCTGGATGAGGATTTGCCCAGCTTGACCAGTTGCTGCCTGTCCGTTAGAAAGCTGTTGATCCACTGACAGACAGAGGTGGGCACGGAGAGCAGAGTTAATTTGGGCAGGAGAAGTTTTGGGATGATGGTGTTAAAAGCTGAGCTGAAGTCAACAAACAAGATCCTCGCATAGGTCCCTGGTCTGTCTAGGTGTTGCAAAACATAATGCAGTCCCATATTTACTGCATCATCCACAGACCTGTTTGCTCTGTAGGCAAACTGAAGAGAGTCCAGTGAGGGTTCAGTAATGTCCTTCAGGTGGGCCAGCACCAGCTTTTCAAACGACTTCATGACCACAGATGTTAGCGCCACCGGTCTGTAGTCATTTAGTCCTGTAAGTTTGGGTTTCTTTGGGATGGGTATGATGATGGAGCGTTTGAGGCAGGAGGGCACTTCACACAGCTCCAGTGATCTGTTGAAGATCAGGGTGAAAATGGGGGCCAGTTGGTCAGCACAGGATTTTAAACAGGCTGGTGTTATAGAATCTGGGCCTGGTGCTTTTCTCCTCTTTTGTTTCCGGAAGACCTGGCGCACATCATCTTCATTAAACTGAATTGCAGGTATGGGGGAGGTGGGGGGTGGTGGAGGTGTTAATGGTGGCGTGAAGAGCAGTTCAGGGTGGGTTTGGGGGGTTTTCTCATACCGGCAGTAAAACTCATTCAGGTCGTTAGCAAGTTGTTCATTGTCTACAGTGCTGGGGCTTGGTGGCTTGTAACTTGTGATATTCCTTAAGCTTTTCCACACGGATGCTGAGTCGCTGGAAGAGAACTGGCTCCTTAGTTTTTCAGAGTAGTTCTTTTTGGCGACTCTGATCTCTCTTTCCAGGGTGTACTTCGCTTGCTTGTACAAGGCCCTCTCCCCATTCCTGTAAGCAGCCTCTTTGGCCTGACGTAGCTGTCTGAGTTTTACAGTGAACCATGGTTTGTCATTGTTGTATGTGAGTTGAGTCCTGGTAGGGATGCACACATCTTCACAGAAACTAATATAAGATGTTACCGTCTCTGTGAGTTCATCAAGATCGTTAGCAGCAGCTTCAAAGACACTCCAGTCAGTGAGGTCGAAACAGGCTTGTAGATCCCGCTCTGTTTCATTAGTCCATCTTTTCACAGATCTTAATACAGGTTTGGCTGTTTTCAGTTTCTGTTTGTAGGTTGGTATAAGATGGATTAAACAGTGGTCAGAGTGTCCCAAAGCTGCTCGTTGAACAGAGTGGTATGCATCCTTTATTGTGGTGTAGCAGTGATCCAATATGTTGCTGTGTCTTGTGGGACATGTAACATGCTGTCTATATTTTGGCAGATCATGGGATAGTTTAGCTTTGTTAAAATCCCCGAGAATGATTAAAACAGAGTCCGGCTGCTGTCGCTCAATTTCCGTGATCTGATCGGCTAGTTTCTGTATCGCCAGGCGCGCGTGCACGTGCGGCGGAATGTAAACAGAGACGAGGACAAACGAGCAGAACTCACGCGGTGAGTAGAAAGGCTTACAGTTAATAAACAGTGCTTCTAGATCTGGACAGCACATCTTCTTTAAAAGAGTTACATCTGTACACCACCTTTCATTGATGTAAAAGCACGTCCCGCCACCGCGCGATTTCCCCGTCGTTTCCTCGTCGCGATCCGCTCTAAACAGCTGATACCCGGGAAGGTTGAGCGCGTTGTCCGGTATGGTGTCGTTCAGCCAGGTTTCCGTGAAGCATAGAGCAGCTGAATGCATGAAATCCTTGTTTGTCTGAGAGAGCAGAGTGAGTTCGTCAATTTTGTTGGGTAGAGAGCGAAGATTTGCCAGATGGATGCTCGGTAATGCGGTTCGAAATCCTCGTTGTCTGAGTTTCACAAGCGCGCCTGCACGCTTTCCACGCCGGCGTTTCAGAACGCGCTTGAGTAGCACCGCGGCTCCTCCGACAACAATGTCCAACAAAACATCAGATAAGTCCAAGTCTGGAAAAGTATTTGGTGGTGTATGCGTCCGGATGTCCAACAGTTCGTCTCTGGTGAAACTAATTGTAGGAATGTGACAAAAAACAGGACAAACTAACAAAAAAACGAAAAAAACTGCAGAGCACGTCACGGAGGCAGCCATCTGTGTCGGCGCCATCTTGGAAAAAACAAAAAAAAAAAAAAAAAAAAAAAAAAAGCGACTGTAGTTGTAAATACTATCATACATAATCTTTAACTATTATTTTTAAACTTGATAGTTTTACTTTCTGATTTCTAATAGCTATTTTTTTTTGTCTTTGACATGATGACAGCTTCACATCAGATCCTCAAGCTTGTAAAACACTCACAAATGTCTGCGGAAATGCTCAAAATGCTACACAACGTGTAACGGCAGGCTTAAAACAATGAGACAAGCTTATTGTCTCTAATTTAGTGTCTGCACTGTTTATCATTCACTGTACATATCTGATCATGCACAAGTTCATGAATTATTTTAGAATATTGAATTATAGGTAACTGTTGTTGTAGATACTATCATATATAATTTTACACTATTATTTTTAAACTTGACAGTTTTACTTTCTGATTTCTAATAGCTATTATTTTTGTCCTTGACATGATGACCAGATCCTCAGGGGTGTAAATCACATGCAAATGCCTGCAGAAATACTCAAAATTCCACACAGCGTGAAAAAAACTCAAAGGTTCAAACAATAAGAAAAGATTATCCTCATTTCAGTGTCTGCATTGCTTTACATCTATTGTACATACGTGATCACGCACAAAATAGTATGTGATTTATTTTTAATTATTTAATTTTAAGCAGTTGTAGATACTATTATATATAATTTTTAACTATTATTTTTAAACTTGATAGTTTTACTTTCTGATTTCTAATATTTTTGTCTTTGATATGATGACAGCTTCACACCAGATCCTTAAGCATGTAAAACACTCGCAAATGTCTGTGGAAATGCCACACAACGTGAAAAAAACTCAATGCTTAAAACAATGAGACAAGCTTATTGTCCCCATTTTAACGTCTGCATTGTTTCACATCCATTGTACATGTGTGATTATGCACAAAATTTATTAATTATTTAATTGTATATAATCATTTCTGTCATACATAACTATTATACGATTGTAACTATTATAACAATGCTAACATACTATACCATATATATAATTTGCCTATCATTTTACATGTGTGTAGCTTTTTACATGTCTAACAGAGCAGTGAAGTATCCCTTTCTTTGTCACGACTGCTGACAAATTAGCAAAACCTATATTTAAATTTATATTTAGATGACAAACTGCGCACCGTATAAAAATAAAATCAGTCAAATTCAGCTGTGGTTGACAGATTTTTACTGTTTAAAATACAGAATTTCTAAATTTACAATAAACTACCACTAAATCTCCTTCAAAAATAAGTTTCCTTCATAAATAAGTTCAAAAGTTAAAATGAAATTAAATCAATCAATTGTTAAATTAAATTAATAGATAAAATAATTAAATTGAAATATTAAAATAAAACCCATTTAATTAGAACGTCTCGATAATTTTTTTTATTTGATTTATTTATTTTGAACATAAAAATCACTCACAAAATATAAGCATAATAGTTTTCATTACTAATTTTTATTTCACCTTATTTTATAAGGAAAAAATAATTGATAAATAATATAATATAATATAGAAAATAATAGAAAATAATTAACATAAATTCTGTGAAAAATGTCTTTGCTCGGTTTAATAGAGCTTGGGAAATATTTGAAAAACAATTTAAATTTCCCACAAGAGCTAATAATTTTGTTTTCAACTGCACATATAAAGTGCAATAAATATAGTGTCAAAAATATTTTTTTGCATAGGAAGAAAATGAATTAACCAAGATATTAATCAATTTAAATAGTATATATATATAATATTAAAGGAATATAATGATGAATAGAGGTGATTGAAAAAGAATACAATGAGGTATTATGAAATTAATTAATGGTTGTTTGCAGTACTGTGTATTTGTTTGGCTCTATGTTAGAAATTGTAAATGTACAAATGGAATTAAACATATTTTATGTCAAATTTGCCAAAAGGATAAAATATATCATACAAAGCTCATATGTATCATTGTGTAAAGCACTTTGAGTGTCTAGAAAAGCGCCATATAAATGTAAGGAATTATTATTATTATTATTATTATTATTATTATTATTATTATTATTATTATTATTATTATTATTATTATTATTATTATTATTATTATTATGTAAAAAGAAGAGATAAGTAAAAGAAGAATTAGACTGAAGTATTAGATGAAAGATGTGTGTGGTAATGGGGTGGGAAAAATAATAAGCTTGTGCTTCATCCTGCTCCTTTTATTTAGTTTAAAGAATCGTTTTGTGTATGATATGTGTTTAACATAAATAAATCTCATAATAATAATAATAATAATAATACAAATAAAAATAAAAATCAAGACATTCTAATTAAAGGAGTTTTATTTTAAATATTTAAATAAACTATTTTTTAAATAATTTTATTTATTAATTTAATTTAATTTAACAATTTATTGATTTATTTTTTATTTATTTTTGAAGGAGATTTAGTGGTAGTTTACTGTAAATTTAGAAATTCTGTATTTTTAACAGTAAAAATCTGGCAACCACAGCTGAATTTGACATATTTTATTTTTATACGGTGCACAGTTTGTCATGCAAATATAAATTTGAATATAGGTTTTCCCAATTTGTCAGCAGTTGTGACAATAAAAGGGATACTTCACTGCTCTGTTAACTTATGTAAAAAAATACACATGTAAAATAATAATAAAAAGTTTCTCTTATGTTAGATTTTTATTCCACTTTTAGATTGCCTTGGACTTATGACTTAGTTGCTTATCTTTTTAAATCACTTAACCAAAGAGCGCCGACACATTAATTACCCCTTTCGTTTGATTTTGGATTATATGTAAGTTTCTCTGTCTTGAAAGAAGGCTTTATTTCATAGGCTAATTAGCTCAAGTACTAGTTGATCTCATTAACGATATAGAGCCTTTGGTTTCTACATGTGTGCATTACTGTAGGTGTTCATGTAATGAATGGTGAGAAACTGCAGTTGCTCAGGTAATAATACGCTTCAGTATCACACTGTGGCAGAGAGATTAATCTGATCCTGGAATCTCATCCCACCCACATAGCCTCCAAAAACCAGTCAAACGCTCCTCTGGAGTGGATGTGGCCAGTTTCTAAGAGGAACATCTCTCTGCCATGTTTATTGCGGGATATGTTTGTTTTCCATTCCGGCGGATTATCTAAAATTATTTTACACATGTAAGAAATTTCGGGGAAAACAGTGCCGTCTTGAGCCAGCTTCAAACCACAGTGGTTTTCTGAGAAGAGAGTCGTACTCATGCTTTGCCTTTACAGTCACAATTATCAGCCCTCCTGTAGTTTTACTGTTTCTTTTTCAAATATTTCCCAAATTATGTTTAACAGAGCAAGGACATTTTCACAGTATGTCCTATAATATTTTTTCTTCTGGAGAAAGTCGAATTTCTTTTTTATTTCGGCTAGAATAAAAGCATGAAATAAAACCTTTAAGGTCAATATTATTAGCCCCCTTAAGCAATATTTGTTTTGGATTGTCTACAGAACAAACCACTGTTATACAATAGCTATGTTTCCATCCAATAATGCAAAAACTGGATTATCGCATAAAAGACGTGCGAATAAAGCAGCGTTTCCATCCAACGAGTCAAAGACAACAAAAACGTCACTTCCTGATTAACTAAAAACGCAATTTGCTGCAGTAGGAGAAGCTGCATGAATCTTTTCTTCATTTAATAATGACATGTGCCTCAGAAGGCAATCCTGACACGCAGTGAACGCGCGGTGGCGTTTGAAGGTGTCAAATGCGAAGCACAGATGCTTTTGATTCTGGAGGTCATTAATAATATAATAACACTAATACTGAAACAGTTTCGCCGTTTTAGAATGACCAAAACAACATTTCAGATGTTTTACGATGTGCTCAGCCTGCTGGTTTGTCCATTTACACACATTTTTATTATCACATGATCTCTTATAACAAAATCTCATGACCTTTTTTGAATGCGCATACTGAAATGTAGGCGGTAAAAGTGTTTCCATCGTAGTTTATGCACATCTTTTCTCATCGAATGAAAAGTTTGTCCTACTCAGTTATGCGGATACATTTTTTATGCGCATTTTCAAAATTTATGTGCTTCACGGCGTTTCCATCAAGTGTTTTTTTTTATGTGAGGTTGGAGAGTGGGAAAGGTAAGATTGTCGCACGACATACATTGTGCACACGTAGGCTTTAAATATCACTTTTGTTAAGGCGTACTCACACTATGCTATCCGAACCGTGCTCAGGCCCGTTTCCCAGATAATTTTAGAAGTGTGAGTGCGCTGAACTAGGCTCAGGCACGGTACAGTTGGCCGGCCCTGGCCCAGTTGGAAGAGGTGTGCCTGAGCGTGGTTCACTTGGGCTTTGGCGTGGTACGCTTGTAGTGTGAGTGCAGAGCGCGCCTGAGCCCGAAACTGAAGAGGAGACGTGACTTTTGGGGAATGTTTCATATGGATTTATTAATCATTCTTACTGTTTAATGAACGCACACTGTCGTGGATTATTAAAGACACAAACCCCTCACTGCACCACAGCGGCACCTTTAGTAAACCTTCTAATTCCTGCAGCACGAGGACGTCATGATTGTTCACGATCGTCAGCAGTGGCTGATCTGTTCGGGAGAATATTTATCACTACATATCAAACATTATAATGATATAAAGAAATCTCCACTGAAATCTCCAAAAGCGCTTCTCGTACACTGAACAGCGCATCATTGATGACGTAAGCGTGCTCAGGCCCGAATGCAATGTGATTGCGGGCCGTCAGGGGAGACGGAAGGGGGGACAATGGGAACTGTACATAGTGTGAGTACGCCCTTAGACACACTAGGTAAGGGGTGTGCTCCACCCACTGTACTTTTGTTTTTTCTCTTATATTAGTGTAGGTTAGGTTGTGCGTAATAGACTCGAAGATTTTCTTTTCTATATTGATATTTTTCTGGATAGTTAGGGTAGAGGTTGGGATGATAGAATAGATTGTTTTGCTTTATTTATTTCTATTGTTTGGACGCCGCCCGCGTCTCATCTCTCCAACTCTCCCATCTATCTGTTCAAACATTTCGTGTCCCATTTGTTGTCCATAATTTTCAATATACTCTTGTAAATAAATGTATTGTTCTTTTTATATATATCTTTTTGCACTTATTATTATTATATCTTTGTAAATAAAAACACTTTATTGCATTTAGTTAGTCTTGGTATTTTGTCCCTCACTTGTTGATATTGTGTGTTTGCTTATGTGTTTCACCCAAAATTAATGTTACTCTCCTTCCCCTTGACTGACCATCTTAAAGATTGTAACATGTGGATGTGGATGGAAACGTAGCTAATGACTTGCCTAATTACCCTAACCTTAACCTAGTTAAGCCTTTAAATGACACTTTAAGCTGAATACTAGCATCTTAAAAAATATCTAATATTATTTACTGTCATCATGGCAGAGATAAAATAAATCAGTGATTAGAGATGAGTTATTAAAACTATCATGTTTAGAAATGTGTTGAAACAATCTTCCCTCCGTTAGTGAACAAAATATACAGGGAGCTAATAATTCTGACTTCATCTGTATATCTGCAGACCCCTCACGGCTGGATATTTGTCACGGTAGATTTGTGTAAAAAAAGCCCACGGTGGATTTAAAACACTGCTGCTGCTGCTTTATTGGGCACCGGCCCGCTGCTTTATGAAACAGTAGTGCCCTTTGTGGTGCAGAAACTCATACTGGATTTGTCAGGCAGGACGGGTCCAGCACACGCCCCGTCAAGGGGAGCTCGCTGGAAAATCCATCTGGCATTTCTGTGCTCATAACGACATCGAGCCAAGCGCAAATTATCTAAAAAAAAGTCTCAGTGCAAACTGTTTGACTGCATGCACTCTGAAAAACACAGGTTGGGTTTGTTTTAACCCAATGTTGGGTCAAATACTAACAAACACACACTGTGAAAGATATCAGTAAATTAGCCGTTTTTTTTGTTTCAATTTAACAGTATTTTGTGATTCATGTTTTTATTTTTGTATATTTCCATTTATTTATGCTTTCGAATTGCATTATGAGATCTTGATCTTTTGAACTTTTAACCTTGAAAAGCTTGAGAAAGTGACTTTTATTTTTATTTTTTAATAGTTTAAAGGGATATATTGTCTGGGTTGGCGTTGTATATTACACTACAAAAACTGCCAGTACATTTTCTGTTATTTTACAAACTTATTTCTCTATATATTATTTCTTATACATTATATTATATTACTAAAATGTCAATCAAAATCACTTTATTATTCTGTAGAGTTGAATTTTCAACATCAAAAATCGACAGAGCAGAGATTGACATCCCAAAATGCAATTCACAACTGTAAATAAACGGAAATTTACAATTAAATTAAAATTACACTTTTCATCCTAACGGATAGATTTGACACAACATTAGGTTAAAACAACTGAGCATTTTTAGAGTATGTGCATTTTGTTGCATCTCATTTGAAAATGACAAAAATTAACACTATATATATTTTTAAACCACACTATTCGCCTTATTCTGCGATGCGAAGTGTGCTCGTTTTAGCGACTGTTTTGATACTTCCGATGCACTTTCGTATGGGAAAAATGACTACACTGTAAAACAAATATATATTCAGTTAGTCCTGACAGCATATATTTTCAGGTCATTGTAAAAAGTTAATTGTGTTCTAACCTAATTTTATAAGTTACGCAAGTTTTAAATCTAAGTTTAAGTTTAACATAATATAAGTTCAATGGACTCATAAGGTTAGTCTGATTTAGCTTAAAAATTTAAGGCAACCGAGCTTTTTTTACAGTGTAGAAATAATAAATGACTGAATACGGTCAAACTACTTGGTCTCCTTAATATATTTTACTACATTACAGTTTACTGTGGTAAATTTTAAAGTATGGCAGTAAATCGGTTCACTATACGCTGTAAAAAAGGTTGGGTTCCACACAATTCCTTCCCGTTGTCCCAACACAAATGGATAAAGTTAACTTCATAAGTTTTTACAAATGTACGTGTATTAAACATAAAACAATTGAGTTGTCCCAAACAAAACAACAACTGAAGAATTGAGTTGTCTCATTTAAACGAACAGTTTGAACAAACAGCAACAGCTACTTTTATTGGAGTGTACTGTAATAAACACAACGTCACAGTGGCGCAGTGGGTAGCATGTTCGCTTCACAGCAAGAAGGTTGCTGGTTCGAGCCTCGGCTGGGTCAGTTGGCATTTCTGTGTAGAGTTTGCATGTTTTCCCCATGTTGGCTTGGGTTTCCTCCGGGTGCTCCGGTTTCCCCCCACAAGTCCAAAGACATGCGGTAAATACACTCTAAATGAGTGTATGTGAGTGTAGTGTATGAGTGTGTATGGATGTTTCCCAGTGATGGGTTGCAGCTGGAAGGACATCTGATTAAGAAAGGTACTAAGTAAATGAATGAATGAATGTAGTAAACACTAGCATCATTCATTAATATTTAGGATTACGCTTTACTACAGGACGGTTCACAAACACAATAGTATAATTTTTTTCATGTGGTGTGGAATGAAAGGAAAAACGCTAATCTCTGAACCTGAATCTCGCGAATTTTGCAGCGTCTGGAAAAAGCCCTGTGAATAGGCATCTTGAAGGTCTAACTTCGCACATTGGCCAGATTGTAAAACGGATAAATGGCTTGCCAACCCAACAGCCCGTCCCTCCCCTCCATATCGCTCAGACTGGCTCAAATAGGTTCGGCATGGAAGTCATTTCCCCTGTAGGTGCTCCAGCCCTGCTGTCCAGACTCAACAAGGTCCTGAAATATCATTAACATCTGATTTTCTGCACAAGCGGCTCTTTGTTCCCCTCGCAGCAGACGGAGGAGCGGCTCTGCATTACCATATCACCAATGTAAT
Source organism: Danio albolineatus (assembly GCA_903798035.1). NCBI lineage: Eukaryota > Metazoa > Chordata > Actinopteri > Cypriniformes > Danionidae > Danio > Danio albolineatus. Next base: position 2,562,303 of record CAIGQQ010002327.1, on the reverse strand, counting down.
TACACCTATTAGAGCGGAGGAATATAGAATTTATTCCTGCGCTCTTCCGCGTGTGAATATGCCTATTGTGCGCATTTCAATTTCTGAAAGTGCTGCGGTATAATGCTATATAAACATTACCTCACCTTAACTCATAGCAGAGACCATTTGAGGCAAAATAGACTAGTTAACTTAATGACCCGCACAATCAGGCCTTTGTGCCTCTGCCATCGCGGGGCCAAAATGTTCCCATGTTTCTGTGGCTGTGATGAAAGTGGTGAATAATCGCGGCTCGTGCCAAGAGTCCAGTTAAGTGTCACTAGTGGTTATTTTCAGTGAATTTCTCATTGGCTTTTATATAATTGTGTTGTAGACGTGCCGTGTGGTATCTGGTGGGATTTTTAGCATCTAGAGCAGAGATGCCCAAAGTAGGGTCTGTGGGCTGAAGTTTTGGCCTATTGTATCTTTTTATTTGGCCCACCAGAGGGAAAATGATTGGGAAGGGTTGGGGAATGCCTTTAACAGAGGTTCTCGTTTTTATTTTAGTAACCTTTCTGACTGTTTGTTTTATTGCTGAGCTACAAAAAACAATTAAATGTTTCGGTAACACTTTATTTCGATGGTCCATTTGAGCATTAGTAGACTGTCTGCTTAATATCTGACATTCAACAGACATTTAACTGACTATAAGAGACTTATAGTCAGAGACCGCGAGGACAGAGAACGCGTCCTGTGAGAAATGAGATGCTGCGTTCTTCCTGATGGTCACATGACCCTGGGGTCATGCATCTTTAACCGAAGATTATTTAAATATTACAGCATTCATACGACGATTTATTGTTTTCCCCCCTTTCACAAAAAATACTGCATAAAGACTTCAGAAATGTACGCTGTGCAACTCAAATAACACAGGTTTTAATACGAATTTCAACAAATAAACACCCTTAATGTGTTTATTTCTTTATTAAGATTTTCACGTTATTGTTTACTTTCACCGTCTCATTTCGGGAAACTCCTGAAGTAAATAAGTACATCTCTGAACTTATTAAATAAAATGCTGCGCTTCCCACCTCTAGTCGCAATGAATTCTGGGACTTTCAGAGCAAGTTCGGTGCTCAAGTCTGCATTCGGTGCGTCCTCGATACCAAGAACACATCCGGGAACTGTCACGCGCGTTCTTGCGATCTTGAGTATTGGAACTGAACTTTGGCAGTTGATGGTGATGTTACACGAGAACACGAGGACGCAAGACCGCTGAAGAACACATATTGAGAAACAGTCTTTCACTCCAAAATGGTGAGATCTCAGGGCTGTTGCCGGGTGCTGCTGTTGCAATGGAACGTTCTATTGAGCGTCGCCTCTTGGTGATTCAATGCTCTTTGATGTAAAATGTGATCATGAAGGCAACATTATTTCATTAATCATATAAAATTAATCATATAATCAGATTAAGGCAAATAGGATGATTATCAATGTCCATGTGAATTAAGTTTACATGATCAACTCTTAATCAAAGTATAGTATTAATCGGATTATTGGTGTCCATGTAAACGTACTCATTGTCCATTCTGTTACTAAAAATGCTTGCTACAAATGGATTCAGTCAAGTCTACTGTAAATTTCAATATCATAAGAAAAATGAATTGTAAAATTGTCTGTGGTCAGAAGTCGCTGTGATGAAATAATAATAATAATAATAATAATAATAATAATAATAATAATAATAA
>CAIGQQ010002327.1:2481830-2491909 GCA_903798035.1 Danio albolineatus | reverse complement strand
TTTTTTGTGTTGTTTTTGTGTTATTTATTTTTTATTTGTGTTGTTTTGTGTAATTTTTTATTTGTGTTGTTTTTGTGTTATTTATTTTTTATTTGTGTTTGTGTGGGTTTTTTTTGTGTTTTTGTGTTATTTATTTTTTATTTGTGGTGTTTATTTGTGCTAATTATTTTTTTGATTGATTTGTTTATTTATTTTTTGTGTTATTTATTTTTTGTTTTAGTTAGTTTCATTTTTTGTAGTAAATATTTGGAAAAATGTTGATATTCAGTGGCCATCCATAATAGGAAATATTTCTATAGAAGTCAATGGTAAATTTCAGCATTCTTCAAAACCTCTTCTTTTGTGTTTAACAACAGAAACTCAGCCGACAGCCGTAGAAAACCAGCAGAGCCGCTGATAATCAAACAGGGTTATCAACACAGTAAAGCAGGACTGTTCACTTCACTGACCCCAGACCTGCTTCAGTGTCTTAAAGAGTCTTTACAGCTCCCTCAAGTGGACACATCACTGCTCTGCTCTTCTCATTAAAGCAACAGAGCAACCAAAAACAAATATTTCATCTCTATTTACTCACACTCATATCAATTTCTGGTATCAGGTTTTTTTTTTTTTTTGTTTTTTTTTTGATGGTTCTTTAATGCATTTTGTTGAATTTAAGTTACACTGCATCTACATACCAACTTATTCTCAATAGATTGTGTTAGGGTGGGGTTAGGGTTAGTGTAAGTGTACATGTACTTGCACAGTTTCTTATAGTCAGTTAAATGTTTGCTGAAGGAGCAGTATCAGCAGATATTAAGCAGACAGTCTACTAATACTCAAATGAGATGTAATTAGTTGCAATGCAATTTTTAATCAACAAAATGGGTAATAGGGACCATCAAAATAAAATCTTACTGAATTTCTTACTTCTGTTGAACACAAAACAAGATATTCTGAAGAATGTTCCCTCTCTCGCTTTTAATACTCCTTGATCATTGTTTTATTGCTTTTATTTGGTAAATGTTTCTTGTTTATTCTGCTTTCTTCTCCGTCTTTAGTACTCCAATGTTCAGCACTTTGGTCAACCTCGGTTGTTTTTAAATGTGCTTTATAAATAATGTATTGTATTGAACCTGGAGAAAGGCAACCATTGACAATAACAATAACAATTATACAAACTATACATTATACATAACAATAATACGAACAAAAAGTAAGTATGGAAGGTTAATGGCTTTTAAATTCAATTTAATTAAATTCACCTTTATTTGTAGTGCTTTTACAATGTAGATTGTGCTAAAGCAGCTTCACATAGAAGGTTATAGTAAATTCAAACAGTGTCAGTCCAGTTTTCAGTGTTGGAGTCCATTTTTCAAAATATCTTCTTTTTGGTTTTAGTAGAAGAAAGAAAGAATTAAAGAATGAGTAAATCATGACAGAATATTCATTTTGGGGTAAAGTTAAGGCACAAGTGTCAGATTCAGTTCCTGGAGGGCCGCGGCTCTGCACACTTTAGTTCCTCATACAAGCCTGAAGGACTCAATTAGTTGGATCAGGGTGTTTAATTAGAAACTGGATCTGACACCTGTGCTTTAAGACACTGGTGTGAACGGGGGGAAATTAAATGATAATTACATATTATTACGTATTACTTTGGATGAAAACTTATTTAATAGTTGAGATACCATATATTTTATCTGAACAAATATGCATTTCCATTTGTTGTGTTTTTATATTTGAATACATACATATACATATATATATGTATATTTACTTACTTATAAGGCATGTAGAAACACATACTGTATATGAATACATTGTAAAATTAATTAATTATTTGCTAATAATAATAATATCAATGAAAAGTATTGTTTGTTTACAATTTACAACAACAATACAGTTTTGTAGTAGATGTAAAATGTAGTAAAAATATTGACCAATTTCGAAGACAGCCACAAGAAACAATACTATTTCACATTCTATTACATTATATTATAAAAATAAAAATACCCTATACTTAATATTGATAAATATGTATTTCCATCAATTGTATTTTTTATTTGTAAAAATATGACTTAAAGCAAGTAAAATGTATATAAATTCATTAAATGTATTGGTTTTACAAAATTTATATCAATAAAAAGTATTATATTTATTGACAATTTATGCACAATTCATGTTATTTATTTTATTAAGGTTATGCATTTATGTTAGTTGTGTATTTATTTTTTGTTTTTTATGTTATTATCTATCTATCTATCTATCTATCTATCTATCTATCTATCTATCTGTCTGTCTGTCTGTCTGTCTGTCTGTCTGTCTGTCTGTCTGTCTGTCTGTCTGTCTGTCTGTCTGTCTGTCCGTCTATCTTAGTTAGTTAGTTAGCTAGTTTTCTTCTTTATGTAGTAGATATTTGTAAAAATGTTGATATCCAGTGGACACCTGTGCTTTAGGACAAGACACTAGTGTGAATGGGGGGGAGGGGGGAATTCAATGATAATTACATTTTATTAAGTATTACTTTGGATTAAAATGTCTTTAATATTTTCAAAGGTTTCCTTCTAGTATGAGTTGAGCCCCATAAAGTCTCATAATAGTGCATGAAAAAGTGTTTTTGTCGTCAGTGTCTCGTCTTAAACATTTTTACAGTTTTATTAATTCTTCAGCAAAACACCGAGTAGAATACAGTATCTCTGTACAGAATCAAACTTTTAGCCTGTTAACAAATGCAAAATAACTAGTCCCAAAAGGAATTGTGATTACAATTCCGATTATGATTAAATTCCGGTTCCGATTCCAATTACGATTAAAACCTTCGATATAAAAGAGTCAAAAAGTGAGAGGACAAAAAAACTAAATAAAAATAAATGAGGCAAATAATCATAATCAGTCCTTATAAACTCAAATTATCTTAAAGACTTCTAATAGTGTTATATCTACTGTATATAGACACACACAAATACACTTGTGGCATTTAAACCACAAAAAAATATTTCAATTAAATTTCAATTAAATATAATATATTGTTTATGTTCCTTATAATAATTCCTGTTTATTGATATCTTATTTAATATTCTTCCCCAAAATATCAATGTGGGTGCACTCATATTTTATATTTATCGATTCATTCATTCATTCATTCATTCATTCATTATTAATCAGGGGTCGCCACAGCAAAATGAACTACCAACTTATCCTACAAAAACCAGCAGACTGAGGAACAGCTTTTTCCCCAGAGCTGTCTCCCTTTTGAACTCTGCCCCCCACTGACTCTTCTGACCCCCACACACACCCCCCACTCTCCTCATAACTTATACTCCTCACAGTCACTGCACTACTGAACATTTGCACATTTAAAAAAATTGCACATATTCATTGCACTGATTCACTTATCTGAACTGTACACACCCACTGTACATTTACATCTGTAATTATGTTTATCTATCTGCACACTTCTGATTATTAATAAGCAACCTACATTGCACTGATTCATTTATGTGAACTGCACATACTCACTGTACATGTACATTTGTAATTATGTTTATCTGCACATTTTTGATTATTAATAAGCAACTTGCATTGCACTGATTCATTTATTTGAACTGTACACACCACCTGTACATGTACATTTGTAATTGTTTATCTCTCTGCACACTTATTATTAATATCAACCTGTACGTATAATCATTTATTGTAAATCTGGGCTCATAACTAAGTCAACCTGTATATAATGTTCATAGTACATCCATCTGTAAATATCACCATAGTTTTTCTATAACTGCACCTTATAATTTATACCTGTATTCTGCACTTGCTGCTATTGCACTTCTGGTTAGACCTAAACTGCATTTCGTTGCTTTGTACTTGTACATGTGTAATGACAATAAAGTTGAATCTAATCTAATCTAATCTAATCTAATATGATCTACGCAGCAGATGCCCTTCGAGACGCAATACAGCAATGGAAAACACCCAAACACTTCTGCATTCACACACATACACTACTGCCAATTTAGTTAAGTATTTGGACTGTGGGGGAAAAAGGTGAAACCAACGCCAACACGGGGAGAACATGTAAACTCCACATAGAAATGCCAACTGACCCAGCGTGGGCTCAAACCGGCAACCTTCTTGCTGTAAAACGATCGTGCTGCCCCATTACATATTTATGAGTGCATATATTAACATATCAACATGAACAGACATTTACTTATAAATATATGCATGTGTTGCTTCTTAATATTAATAAATAAAAATAATATATAATATATATAAATATTAAATATATATTAATGAATAAAATGCAGAATTCATATAGTAATTTAAAATCATTATTATTTATTTACAATATTATTGATATATGCAGTTTTTACTCTTATTGTGGAGCTAAATAGTCTATAATGTAATTAAAACCTGACACAGGTGCGCGCACACACACACGCACACACACACACACACACACACACACACAAAAAAAGTCTCTGAGGGAAGACTTTAAAGCATGGAAAATCAAACTAGCAGTGCCAGTGATGTTACGGCTGGTGTTATTTGTGGATCAATAGCAGTCCTTCATGAAGTACACTAAAACAAATGTGTGTGTGTTTGTTACATAAATGCAGAAGGTGACAGGTGACGATTGGGGGACTCTGTTTATTTACTTTCCATCGCTGAGACTGATTTAATAGCCCATTTATTTTTGATTCATGTGTGTTTAGATGCCTTTTAACAGCACATTAAAACACAAGCACTCTCAACTCTGGAGGAGCGAGTCATGATCATACAAATTCATTATTGTGCAACAGAAATACTAATATCCGCTAAATCCCAGAATCAGCTACGGCTTACAAAGGTGCTACTGTGCACATTTATAGTAAATACTGTAGTGCTTTAACTGTATTATAGTGAAGTACTTGAATTAATCTATTGTGTGTAACGGATGGTGACAAGACAACGGTGGTGAGGATCCAACCGCAGATTTAATGATTATAGTCAGTACAGCATTAGTCAACTAGGCAAATAGATATATATAGGAATCCAGAATCGTAGTCGTGGTACAGGCAGAGGGTCAACAAGGCTGGTAGCAGGCAAGGATAAACAAACAAACAAACAAGGCTAGGATCAAAACATGGAAGATAGGAACAAAGAAAACGCGTTGTATGTCACTTTACAGGGAACAATACTCAGCGACGACTGTGAGTGAATGTGCTGCTTATGTAGTGTGTGTAATCAGTCTTTTACAGTCCTCCGGTGGTGTGTGTGCAATCAGTAATGATATGGAGCAGGAGCAGGGGTGCCGCTAAGTGGGGGGGGGGGGGGGGGGTTAGGACGATTCTAAGGGCCCATGCACTCTAGGGGACCCACAGAGATCTGCTTTATACTTAATAACAGTACTATAATGTAATGTAATTTAGAGATACATTCATAATTTATAAGTAAAACAATTTATTAGAAATAGAAAATAAAACTACGGCTTATATCTGCCCCTCGTGTCTGTCACTGTCAAATTGCACCCCCCCTCCTTTCACTGTATGGTTCAGTCCGTCAGTAGCGGGAAGAGAGTTGATGCTTTGAGTGTGATTGTCAGGTAAACTGTCAAAGCAGTGATGTCCTCGAGGTTATCATCAGCTGCGTCCCAAATCACTTATGTACTATTCTATGCCATTTTGTAGTATAAATAGTACAAGTAGTGCGTTCACACTGAAAACTCTACAATAACAAGTGCACTTTAATGACCCGGATGATGCGCTCAGCGACATTCATGGGTCTCGGCTTATTTATGGGTCTCATTGTAATATAATTGTGTGTCTTATTGATTTTTGTCACTGTTCCAGTGTGTTGCACATTGTATGAGACACTTCTGCAGTACAGTTATTTAAATAGTTACACATTGGTGTTTTGTGTGTTTAGAAATGTACAATCTTCAGTGAATATTTGATTACTGTTCCTTTTTTTGTACTACATTTATATTTGAACAATAAATCATCTGCTAGCTACAGTCATGGCCGTTCTCTTACTAAATACTGATAAGTAGTGGACAAAATCAATAATAAAATGCATAGGTCAGTATAACTACATTGCAGACAAAGAGGATAGCTAGCTTGGTAGTAGGGGGTCAATCCTCATATCTTTTCATGGGGCCCAAAATTGCTAGCGGCGCCCCTGAGCAGGAGTGTGTGTGTGCTGCATGACTGGAGTTGTAGTCCTTAAACAAGCAGATCTGTAGTTCATGAAAAGTGTGTGTGTTTCAACCAGCGATCTCTGGCTGTTAGATCGCTGGTGATCGTGACAGTGTGGTAATTCTTCAGTTACTATGATAACAACAACTACAGTAATTAATGTGTTGTGGATATTCTATAGTAGCTATAGTCAGGGGTGGACTTGGATTTGGGGGCCAGACAGAATCTGTGGACATTTTTTGCAATTTCTGTTTTGTTTTGTTTTTGTTATAAATCTGCGGATTTATGCAGAATTATTTTAGGAGTATCACAACTAAAACCTTAATATTTGAACTAAAAAGTAATACCTTTTAAACTTTTAATGTTTACAATGTGAAACCAATTAGATCCACTTTATTCGGTAAAGAAAAGCAAGTTTTCTATGTAAAATATCTACTAAAAGACAGAAAAATATCACTTTACAAACTTTATTGTAAATAAATCATATGAATATTTTCATATTAGTCAATATTATTACTGAAATTAATTTAAAAACTACATAAATATAAATTTACACACATTTACACCAGTAAATAAACAGAATCAATGATGGGCTAAAAAAAGTATTCGGGTTGGGCGATGTTGGCCAATTTGGCATCGTACGATGTATAACGTGAAACGTTGTGATGGACTATGGCATCGTCGTCATAGGCTGCGATGAATTAATTATTCATGAATAATTAATTAATTGATAATGAGTTAATTATTTGTAGCTAGAAAGATAATTTACACACAGATTACCACCTGTCAATCACTGTTTCTGCAGGACTCTGGCATGAATAGGCAGAGTGATCTGTGTGGTTATAATGGCGTCGACAAACTTAGTTGGTAAAAATGGTGCACAACCAACAGGAACCAACCAACAGTATCTGAGGTTTACGCTAACATTACTGAGTACAAGCATGAAAGCGAGAGACTGAAGCAGTGTACTGACGCTGAGACACGTTACCTGATAGATTCAAAAGACCAAAGAGTCGTTAGATAGAGACAAGATTAATTAAATACTTTAAGCCCCTTTAAAGATTTGATTGCATGAAACTGTTCAACAGACTGGTTAAAATGACTAGTAGTTTACCACGTTAAAATAAAGGATTTGCTAAATAATTCCAACATCCTGCACTTTCAGTAGTCTCCTGTTCTTGCCGACACATAATTTTACACATTACTTATAATATAAATAAGCAATGCATGTATAATTTTTGATATTTTAATCTAGAGTAGATTTAGTCAACTAAAATCTTATGAAATTAAGTCGACTAAAACTAAAATGATTCAGGAGACAAAAATATGACTAAAACTAAAATGGAATTTTACTCAAAAGACTAAGACTAAAACTAAATCAAATTTTGCTGTCAAAATTAACACTGGTACCAGGCGGTAAACATGTTTTTATCAGCTGTAAAATTGACCAATTTAGCATTGCAGTCAGTGAACATCTAGACTTCCTGGAGCCAGCCCCCAATGGCCAGTCGATGAACTGCAGTTTTAGCTACTTCCGTATTTGGCTTCACAAGGGAGAGCGGGAGATTGCCGCTTGGTTTTTACCAATTATTTTGTGTTTCTCAGCATCTTAAAATCACATTAAACACAATCTGATCATTTGCAAAATTATGCAGAGGCACAATCATAATCATGAATTAATGCAACATCTTTTGGTTCCCTTTTAGTTTTTGGTGAACTTCCAGCCCCGCTGTGTGGCGTTTGTGGTCCCGGCGGTGGAATAAAGTCCAAACCATTAAAATGGTATTTCTTGCCGACACATAATTTTACATATTACTTATAATATAAATAAACAATGCCTTTATAATTTTTGATATTTTATTCTAGAGTAGATTTAGTCAACTAAAATCTTGTAAAATTAAGTTGACTAAAACTAAACTAAAACTAAAATGATCCAGAGGACTAAAATATGACTAAAACTAAAACGACTCAGAAGACTGAAATATGACTAAAACTAAAATGGAATTTTACTCAAAAGACTACGACTAAAACTAAATCAAATTTTGCTGTCAAAATTAACACTGGAACCAGGCTGTAAATGTGTTTTTATCAGCTGTAAAATTGGCCAATTTAGCATTGCAGTCAGTGAACATCTAGACTTCCTGGAGCCAGCCCCCAGTGGCCAGTCGATGAACTGCAGTTTTAGAAAATTCCGTATTGGCTTCACAAGGGAGAGCGGGAGATTTTTACCAATTACTTCATGTTTTTTAAGCATTTGCTGTAGTAGTTATGTTTCTCCGCATCTTAAAATCACATAAAACACAATCTGATCATTTGCAAAATTATGCAGAGGCATTTTTACCACTTTATCGTGAATTAATGCAACATCTTTTGGTTCCCTTTTCGTTTTTTGGTGAACTTCCAGCCCCGCTGTGTGGCGTTTGTGGTCCCGGCGGTGGAATAAAGTCCAAACCATTAAAATGGAACAGTGGCAATAACACACCGTAACCAACACAGCACTACATTTTCCCCCCTTATTCAGAGTCGCTGAGCTCTAGCGTATCACATAATGTACAAGGTGTGCTTTTATACCCTGGCCCAGATGCAAAAATAACAATCTCAGGTTGGACCGAGCCTAATCACATATTGCTCATTGGCATGTCCCTATGTTTCCTCATTGGAGAGTGGCTGAAATAAATGAGCTACATTCAGTTCTATGTTTAGGAAGGAAAGAAAAACGGACTAAATGGAGGATCTTTGAAGGCAGGACTATAGATGGAGAGTCTGGGCTCTAATGCACTTACAGTCAGGGGTTCATCGCTCAATCTGTGATGAAGGGACGCAGGAGTGTGTCCAAAAAACATGTGCTGGATCCATTACCTGCGCGCACAGCCACACCACACAGGGGATGAGTAATATATTCCTATACATCGCTGTATATACTATGTATTTCCTGGCAAGGGCACTCCATTGCCAGTATAATAAACATATTATTCTATCCGGCGTAGACAACTGTACTACTATTCAGCCGACTTTCTAACAGCTGCTGGTTTTGATTTGAGGATGGAGCCTGCATATATGTAACATATGGGCAACAGGTTTGCAGTATTAATAAAATCGTCGCAGCAGTTTTCGACATATTAACAGATGCAAGACAATGGCGTGACAGGAGGCGATGTGAAACGGCATTTGCAAACAGATGCTGAAGAGCTTTCAGGACCTTTGCAGCTGGGTGACATTTTTAGCTCACGTTACTACTATATCCTTCCTTTTTTTTTTTACATTTACCTTCAATTTTGAATTTAATTATCAACAGATACAATCAACACAGGCTTTGTAAACATAGCCTTATATACATCTCTGGAGAGAGAGAATTATGTAGCCAAAGGTATGTATGGCTGCATTTCGTCTTTAAAATGAGCGCTACGCTATGCCGTTCCTTTTCGTGATGACCAGCTGACCGCTTACTTCCATATGGACGGCTTTCCTGCTGTTACCAGTTTGCCCAGTGGCTCACTGCATACTTCAGTGGACTTGTTATGTGGAGCGGAGTTGACCGTGATGACGCGGTTCGAGTCTAGTGAAGAAAGGTTCCAGAAAGCAGGTAAGACTAAATATAAACAAGTCAAAAGCCAAAATATAAACAAGTCAATAACAGGGTGAGATTGTGGTAAAGTCTAAAAAACGTGGTAAAAATCAGGCAGCTGGGAGGGCTTTTCAACACTATTGGTTGGGTTTAGGGAAGGGGTGGGGTGGTCAGTCGGTGCTTTTTAAAACACTGTCGGTTGGGTTTAGTGAAGGGGTGGGCCAGTCAATCGGTGCTTTTGAAAACACTGTCGGTTGGGTTTAGGGAAGGGGTGGGCCGGTCAGTCGTTGCTTTTTAAAACACTATCAGTTGGGTTTAGGGAAGAGGTGGGCAGGTCAATCAGCGCTTTTGAAAAC
>CAIGQQ010002327.1:2444452-2468015 GCA_903798035.1 Danio albolineatus | reverse complement strand
ATTTATATTTAACTATATTTATATTTTGAGCTAGATTTGTACTGATCACCTTTAAGTGTATCTTTTTATATTCATTCCACATTCCAGGTTTTTGTTATTGTTATTATTATATTTATTATTTTATTTTATTTATTTATTTTTATTTTTCATTTTTATTTTATTTTATTTTTTTATTGATCTGGATATGTACTGATCTCTTTAAGTGTATCTTTTTATATCCATTCCACATTCCATGTTTTATTATTATTATTATTATTATTATTATTATTTATTATTATTATTATTATATATATCTTATTTATTTTTTTATTTTTTTATTTATTTCTTTAGATTATATTTATTTATTTTTGATCTGGTTATGTACTGATCTCTTTTAAGTGTGTGGTTTTTTTTTTAATCTAATCCACATTCCAGGTTTTTTATGCTGTTTTTTTCCTTTCAGAAATGTCTGTAGGCCTGTGGCAGTTAAACTATACAGAGGAATAAACATATAGAAACATCTGAGAACATGAAACCATTCTGCACTTAAAAACACGCTTCACATGCCAGCAGTGCTTCTAGAGGAAATCAGCAGAGTAAATTATGAAAAGCTCCATAGAAATCCACATCAGATAAGGCCAAGGAGAGCAGCAGCCAGCACAGAGGACCGGTCGCTTTATGGATTCGCCATTCAGACACAAATCACTATAACTATAAAGCTGGAGTAAAGTGACTCTCCACAGGCATGATTATAAACAAAGACTTGATATTAAAGCCTTGCATTCATGCATGAGTAAAGTAAACATGCATGGAGGAAAAAAAAGTCTATTTTAAAAAACATTACGCTGCCCACTGCGGAGGGCTGGGACGTTTTTCCATCTCTTGCTCCAGGATTGGTGTCTAATTATCGCATCATAATGAGAAGTTAAAATAACTTTGTTCATTCCTGGACGAGGACCAATAAGACGACGCAAGTCTCTCCATAACCGACTGCTGGATGGCCCACGGGTTTAACCTCGACAGGGCAAAGCTAAATGCACATTTATGGACCAGCATGTCTGAAAACAATATATACTGTACACACACACGCCAAAAAACTGAGTTTTAAACCCAATGTTGGGTCAAATTAAAAATCAATTATATATGGACAAACCCAGCTGTTGAGTTCTAAAAAAAATCTAATTTTATTGTCATTTTAAAAATGAACCCAATGTTGGGTTTCTTCATAAATAACCCAATTAGGAATCAAATATGGACAGATTTTATACGGACAATGCCAAAAACTGGGTTTAAAAAATTATGTAATTTTTTTAATTAACTCAACATTAGGTTTGTGCACATTTGACCCAATGTTGGGTCAAAATAGAAATCAAATATGGACACATTTTATATGGACAATGCCAAAAACTGGGTTTAAAACAAAAAAAACAAAAAAAGTTATTGGGGCTAACAAACTCTATTGCTCACTGTGACTCTAATTGGTGGAATTGTCTGTACAGCATTATGGGTAATGTAGTTTCCTGCATTAATTCCTCTATTAAATGCAAATGTTAACTGTAGGTTCAACGAAAGCATAGAAAATCAACAATATAAGCATACACACATATACACACACACTCAAAAGCTGGGTTGTTTTAACCCAATGTTGGGTCAAATTGAGAATTAAATAAGGACAAATCATAAATGGGAAAAAACAACAGTTGTGTTTTAAATATAATAATTATTTTAATGTAATTTTAAAAATTAACCCAGCTTTGGGTTTATCCATATTTGACCCAATGTTTTATTGATAGAACCCAGAGTACAAACCTTGATTTGCAACAAAGAAAATTTATTGGGGCTAACAATCTCTATTGCTCACTGCGACTCTCTAACTAGTGGAATTTTCTGTAAAGCATTATGGGTAATGTAGTTTGCTGCACACATTTCTTTATTAAACACTTTTATTGAACTGTGAGTTCAACGAAAGCATAAAAAAAACACCTTCAGAGATTGCAACATGTCCTAAAAGGTTAAAAAATAATAAATAAATAATAAATGGTGATGCCGAAATGGGAAACACACGTCCGTCTTTCTGTGGAAACACTGAATCTGCTGCAGTGATCATGAAGAGCTGAATGTCTGAACGCTGCAGTGATATATTCTGTAGAGCTGATCTGATCTCTGCAGCTCAAGGACGACACAGAAACTGCCTTCAGTGGCCACTGCTTTAACCACAGGAAAACTAAAGAGATTAATTCTCACACAATTTCCACCTCAGTATTGGGCCAACAAAACTGTCATTCACAGCGTGCGTGTGTGTGTGTGTGTGTGTGTGTGTGTGTGTGTGTGTGTGTGTGTGAGAGAGAGAGAGAGAGAGAGAGAGAGAGAGAGACCTTTATATCTCTGATTGGAAATGTGTTGAAATCCACAGCAGGTCATGGTTTACCTACAGTACTCTCTGCTTTCAGAAATGATCATCATGATTTCAGATGATCATCAGATGATTCCTGTTCTAAATATGCCTGACTGGATTTGCTCCCTGGACCTCAAGTGTTTGCACTAATGTTGTCAATCAATTACAGTATTTGAATCATATATGGACAATCTCGATATAACACATTTAGTTCACCCTTAAAGTATGTTTTAGATTTTCAGATATATAGTGTTTGTTAGTTAGTTTTATTTATTTATTTATTTATTTAATACTTATTTAATATATTGATTTATTGCATTTATTTATTGTGTTTATTAATTTAATTTAATGTATTTATTCATGGAATGAACCACCAATTTATCCAGAATATGTTTTAAGCAGCGAATGTCCTTCCAGCTGCAACCCATCTCTGGGAAACATCTATACACTTTCATTCAGACTCATACACTACCCAATTCACTTGTACCACATGTCTTTGGACTTGTGGGGGAAACCAGAGCACCCGGAGGAAACCCACGCCAACACAGGGAGAACATGTAAACTCCACACAGAAATGTCAACTGACCCAGCCGAGGCTTGAACCAGTAACCTTCTTGCTGTGAGGCGAAATTAATGTATTTATTTAATGCACTTATTTATTTATTTATTTATTTATTGTGTTTATTAAATTAATGTATTTATTTAAATGCACTTATTTATTCATTTATTTATTTATTTATTTATTGTGTTTATTAATGCATTTATTTAATGCACTTATTTAATATATTTATTACATTTATTTATTTTTCATTTAATTTGTTTACTAATTTAATATATATTTATGTATTTATTTAAATAACTTATTTCATGTGTTTTTTTAAAAGACTTATTTAATATATTAATTATTTATTTATTTATTTATTTATTGCATTTTAATTACTTTATTTATTTAATGTATTTACTTATTTATTGAATTTAATTTATTTAATGTATTTATTTAATGTATTTATTTATTTATTTTATTTTATTTATTGAATGTATTTACTTATTTATTGAATTTAATTTATTTAATGTATTTATTTAATGTATTTATTTATTACATTTATTTTTTTATTAATTAATTTATTGAATTTAATTTTATGCATTTATTTATTTATTATTATTTATTTAATGTACTTGTTTATTCAGTTATTTTTCATTGAATGTTTTTAATATATATATATATATTTTTAATGTTATTTATATATTACACATTACATTCAAAACAGTAGGTTCATTTTTAGAATTAAATTTAAATGACACTTTAACCCAATGTGTGGGTTTAACAATATTTGACCCAACAATGAGTTAAAATGATTCAGAGTATTGTCATATTTATGAAAAAAAACTCTAAATAAAAAATGATGCAGTTATTTGTTTCAATAAAATTTTAAATGACAATTTAACCCAACGATTAGGTTTTTCCATATTTGACCCAAAGTTGAGGTAAAATGAGTGTTGTAATACGTACTCTTTTTTTCGTGAAAAGGTGTCACACTATATATATATATAAAAATGCTAGGATTTTTTTTTTCAGTAAATTTGTATCACACTTTTTAACCCAACAGTTGGGTTTGTCCATTTTTGGTTCAATGTTGTGTTAAAATGACCCAGAGTGTTGTAATATTAATTATGAAAGATGTTACACTCTTAATAAAAAAATGCTAGGTTATTTTTTTCAATTAAATTTAACTTCCACTTTTTAACCCATGGTTGAGTTATCCATATTTGACCCAATGTTGAGTTAAAACAACCCAGAGTGTAAAGTGTTGAGCGTAATCAAAGATCACAGACTCGTCGTTTTACTACAAATGAACTCAAACAAGAAAACCCTTCTCAAGGTGATCTGGAGATTTACAGCTTCGTGTGTTTGAAAATCATTTTCAGTATGTCAACATCCAGCATGGAGTAATTGCGATGGTTTATTTTACGGTCCTCATTCACGGCGACACCTCATCATTTCAGCCGCGTTTACTTCACAACTCACAGCCAAGTTTACAGTCCACTAAAGGAGGCTGTTGTGCAAAAGCCCTGCTGGAGTCATGGAAAACAGACAGCGGGAATCATGTTGACAGATCCCAGGACATTAATCCAGGGTAATCATTTAAAACATTTCCAATAGTTATTGTTTATTTATGAATAACTCACAGCTACAACAATTGCTGGGTTAATTTTTTTATTGAAACTTAAAATGACACTTTTTAAACATTGTCCATATTTGACCCAAAATTGGGTTTAAAAAAAACAGCATTTTTAAAAAAGCTTGATTAGTTAAAAATATCATTATTTATTGCTCAAGAAAAGCATCTGTACATGCAAAAAAATTGCTGGGTTAATTTGTCCACTGTACATTTAAGTTACATTTTTTAAACTCAGTGGTTAGATGTTTATATTTGACCCAACATGGAGTTAAAACAACCCATAGGGTTGTAATATATATTTTATTTATGAAAACATGACACTAAATTTAAAAAAAGTGCTGGGTTAATTTTTTTAATTACTAAACATTTTAATTCTACTTTTTAATCCCAATGGTTGGATTTGTCCATATTTGACCCAACATTGAGTTAAAACAACCCAGTGCTGTAATTTATTACTTGTATATGAAAACATTACACTAAATAAATTCTGGGTTAATTTTTTCAATTACACTTTAATTACAATTTAACCCATTGGTAGAGTTTCTCCATATTTGACCCATTGGGGAGTAAAAACAACCCAGAGTGTTGTAATATTTATTTATTCATGAAAATTATTACACTTTAAATAAAATGTTGTGGAGTACTTTTTTTTTTCAGTTACATTGAAATGACATTTTTAACCCAACGTTGGCTTCAAATGTCGGTTGTGTAAGTATATCATTTAAAAGATTACCAATATTTGCTATTTATTCATAAAAACAACTTCACAACTGTTCACTCTGAAAACGCTAGGTTATTTTTTTTAACCCAATGGTTTGGTTTGTCCATATTTAACCCACAGTTGACGTAACATCCCACAGTGTTGTAATATTCATTATTTATTTATGAAAAATGTCACACACACACACAAAAACGTTAGATTAATTCAATTCAATTTGAATGACACTTTTTAACCCAGTGGTTAAGTTTGACCATACTTGACTCAAAATGGTCTTTAAACAACCTTTAGTGTTGTAATATTTATAAAAATGCTGGGTTAATTCAGTTCAATTAAAAATTAAATTGCACTTTAACCCAATGGTTGGGTTCGTCGATGTTTCATCCAGTTGAGGTTAATACAACCCAGCTATTTTTAGTGTAATGTTTATCAAAAATGTTACACTCTAAATAAATTAAACTTAAATAACACTTTTTAACCCAATGGTTGAGTTTGCCCATATTTGGCCCAAACTGAATTAAGGTGTATCATTTAAAACATTACCATTATCTATCATTTATGAAAAAAAAAAAACGGTATGCTTTTAAAAAATTGCTGGGCTTTTTTTTTTTTAATTATACTTTAAACCCAATGGTTGAGTGTGTCTAAAATTAACCCAACATTCAGTTAAAACAAACCAGTTTTGTAATATCTATTATTTATAAAAAAAAATTATAATAAAAAATTAAATTCTAAATAAATAAAATTTAAATGACACTTTTTAACCCAATGTTTGGGTTTATCCATATTTGACCCACTATTGAGTTAACAACCCAGAGTGTAGTAGTATTTATAATTTAAGTAAAAAAATAAATAAAGAAAAAAGAAAAAAACAAACAGTCACACTAAATAAACGTTAGGCTAATTAAATTCAATTAAATTTAAATAACATGTTTCAACCCAATGGTTGGGTTTGACCATATTTGACCCAACATTCAGGTAAAACAACCTAGTGTTGTTATATTGATTAATTTTGAAAAAGATAGTCTAAATAAACAAATGCTGGGTTTATTTTTTTTTTACAATTAAATTTAAAATAGCACTTTTTAACCCAATGGTTGGGTTTGCCCATATTTGGCCCAATGTTGGGTTAAACTGAATTAAGGTGTATCATTTAAAACATTACCATTATCTATCATTTATGGGAAAAAACTGTATGCTTTCAAAAAATTGCTGGGCTTTTTTTAAAATTATACTTTAAACCCAATGGTTGGGTGTGTCTAAAATTAACCCAACATTCAGTTAAAACAAACCAGTTTTGTAATATCTATTATTTATGAAAAAAATATAATTTTTTTTAATTTTAAATAAATTAAATTTAAATGGCACTTTTTAACCCAATGTTTGGGTTTATCCATATTTGACCCACCGTTGAGTTAACAACCCAGAGTGTTGTAATATTCATTATTTATTTATGTAAAAAAATAATAATAAATTTAAAAAAATTTAAAGTCACACTAAATAAATGTTAGCTTTATTCAATTCAATTAAATTTAAATGACACGTTTTAACCCAATGGTTGAGCTTGACCATATTTGACCCAACATTCAGGTAAAACTACCCAGTGTTGTTATATTGATTAAGTATGAAAAAGATAGTTTAAATTTTTTTTAAAATGCTGGTTTGATTTTGTTTTACAAACAATTTAAATAGCACTTTTTAACCCAATAGTTGGTTTTGCTCATATTTGACCCAATGTTGGGTAAAAAAAAAAAAAGCTTTTTTTTTGTTTTTGTTTCTTGTTTTCTTATTTAAAATATTACTTCTGAACAACTCACAATTGTACACTCTAAAAAAAATGCTGGGTTATTTTAAATTACATTTTAAACTACACATCTTAACCCAACGGTTGGCTTTGTCCATGTTCATATTCACTCCGTTGTGCAAACAGCTCTGTTGGCATCATGGAAAACATAAAACAGGAGTGATGTTGACAGCCTCCAGAACAGCCCATCTGTACGGCCGTTTCAGGAGCCGCAGTTATTCCACAAAGAAGAAAAACAAATCCTGGACACAAACCACCACACAGCAGCTCAGCGAGGCGGCCATTGATCATTCGGCTGATAAAATACCTTCCGCGAGGACCTGGCAACGCTCTGCCTCATTTGGCAAGGCCTCCCACCATGGAACGAATGTGTATGTTCACTGAATGCATATGGCTTTCAGAGATAAAGAGAGCAGATAGAGGGAAACAGCAGCTGAATGCAGAGCGGCTGCAGCATGTGCAGATCACCACAGCTTTGCTTCTGCTCTACAATCAACAAGAAATTATGCTACTCATTCATCCTTGGCTTAGTCTCTATTTCAGAGGTCAACACAGTGGAATGAACCACCAACTATTCCAGCATGTTTTACACAGCAGATACCTTTACAGCTGCAACTCAAGATAGGGAAACAGCCACACACCAGTTTAGTTCATTAATTCCCCTATAGCGCATGTGTTTGGACTGGGGGAAACCGGAGCAGCCAGAGAAAACCCACACCAACATGGGGAGAACATGCAAACTCCATACAGAAATGCCAACTGACCCAGCCGGGACTCGAACCAGCAACCTTCTTGCTGTGAGGCCGCCCAAGATGACTTTACTTAAATAAATGAGTAAACTAAAATGTAACTTGTAACATTTAAGTTGATTTAACTTCAACTAATCGTTTTAAAAGTGACGTGTTTACTCAAGTTGTATATTGTGTAATTATATTATATAAATAAACATGTACGCAAACGCTATGATTTAAAATACTAATTGTTCAATAACATTCTTATGAATCAATCAGTATTTGCTAATTACTTCAAGGTTCATTGGGGGGGAAAAAAATCATAAAATAATTAGAAATATTATATTTTTGTTATCTGTTTGTTGATAAACATTAAATTACTGTAAATATTTATTCCTAATTACTCATTATTCATATATATTTCTAATTTAATATGATCTGATCTCATATTTCAGTTATATTTAGATAATATTACAGCTTTTTAAAATAATAATAAAAACATTAATAATAATAACAATAATAATAATAATAATAATAATAATAATAATAATAAAAACAACGACAACATAAAACTAAAATAAACAACAACAAGATAAAAAACTATAACAACCAATAATAAACAAAAATAATAATAAACAACAACTAATAACAAAAAAATACATTATAATAAACAAACGACAACAAATAATAAAACCAAAACAAACAACAACAACAACAACAACATAGTAAAAACCAAAAAAAACTATAAACAAACAACAAAATAAACAAAAACAAACTATCAAACAACAAAAATTATTAAAAAAAACTATAATATTAAACAATGATAAACAAACTATAATAATAATAATAATAATAATAATGATAATAATAATAATAATAATAATAATAAATAAACAACAATTATAATAAAAATCTATCAAACAACAAAAACAACAACAACAATTATTCATTCATTCATTCATTCATTTTCTTTTCAGCTTAGTCCCTTTATTAATCCGGGGTCGCCACAGCGGATTGAACCGCCAACTTATCCAGCATTTGTTTTACGCAGCGGATGCCCTTCCAGCCACAACCCATCTCTGGGAAACACATTCATACATTCTCATTCACACACATACACTATGGACAATTTAGCTTACCCAATTCACCTGTACCGCATGTCTTTGGACTGTGGGGGAAACCGGAGCACCCGGAGGAAACCCACGCAACCACGGGGAGAACATGCAAACTCCACACAGAAATGCCAACTGGCCCAGCCGGGGATCGAACCAGCGACCTTCTTGCTGTGAGGCGAACGTGCTACTCACTACGCCACCGTGGCGCCCAACAACAATTATATTAATAATTATAACAACAACAACAAATAAAAAGTTATCGTCAGTGCAAATACAATTTGTAACTGTATTTATAAATAAAATAAAAAACACACAATGTTGCATTAAACTAAACAAAAATCAGTGGGTTTAACTATGGGTCATTTGACTGGGTTTTATTGGCATTTTCCTTTGTACAAAAAACCCAACCATATGTTACAAACTGTTTAAAACTATATATCTCCATTTATAAAAATAATAACCTGAGTAGCACAGTTTAAAAGAGCACATTACCATGCTAGTCACTTTGGTGCAGCTCTAACACACACGTGGACCTAAAAGAGCAGTTCATGGTCATAAATTGATCCATACTGCATAGACTGGAGCTGCAGATTACACTCCCAACTCTCTAAACGAATGCATAATACAAAGAGAGCCTCCTGGCATCAATGTGAATTCACCATTTCCTCCGCTGTGATGTCCTGACCTGAGAAAAACTCTCATATTGTGCAGATATTAGGTCTGGATCTGTCCCCTGTGGCCGCATCTCTAACCTTCAGCACAGAGAGCCGGCACACACATGCTGAACCAGGCTCTCCTTCACCCATTAGAACACACACACACACACACACACACACCTCAGCTGACAATCAATAGTCAGCAGGTTTTAGGGTGTTTGGATGTGAGCGGCTGCTTTAACATCACTCAACTTCAAGAACACCCAGAGTCCTACAGTTGCCATGGTAACGTGTGTGCACTGTAAAGGTAATTAGTAGAGTTTATTCGGAAAACTCATTCATTCCTTTTCCTTCAGCTAGTCTCTATTTCTGAGGTCGCCACAGTGGAATGAACCGCCAACTATTCCAGCATATGTTTTACGCAGCAGATTCCCTTCCAGCTGCAACCCAGTATTGGAAAACACCCATACACTCACACTCATACACTACAGCCAATTTAGCTTACCCAATTCCCCTATAGCCCATGTGTTTGGACTGTGGGGGAAACGGGTAAAGTCTACAATCGGATACGCTTCTGGTCGAAAAGTGTGATATGCACATCAATATAGCATTTTTTTATGACACTGTATATCAATAATTAATATTTTTACAGTACTGTGATGATTGGGTTTAGGATTGTGGTAGACATTAATAAAATACATCGGGAAATTATTCTAGTTAACTTCCGGTCGCAACCGTATCCGATCTAGCAACAACCTGGGAAACCGGAGCACCTGGAGGAAACCAACGCCAGCACAGGTAGACCATGCAAACGTTACACAGAAATGCCAACTGACCCAGTCGGGACTCGAACCAGCGACCCTCTTGCTGCGAGTTGATGAAATTAATACAATTTGTAGCAGCAACTGAAAGTTACTGAAACTAAAGCTTGATGATATGGATGATTTTAAACTATCAACTATTTAAATGTACTGCAAAAAAATAAATATTGCTTAGAGGTTTTGTCCTAGTTGTAGTCCAAATATTTAAAATTCTAAGAATATATTTTAAACCAAAATGTATTTTCCAGATTAAAAAAAATTATAATAATAAAAAATAAAAATAAAAATTAAAAAGTTAATTAAAAATGACGTTTTAATTTAACATAAGCAAAACAACCGGCCAGTGGGCTAAAAGTCATTTATTATTATTATTATTATTATTATATAATTACATTAACTGTAAATACCATTTTTGTGTGAACTATCCCTTTGAAGTAAGCTCAACTATTGCATTTTTGCACTATTGTGATTGAAAAATAGAAAAGACTGGCAAAAGAGACGGGTTTGCATGAGAGAGCAGAGGTCTAGATCACTTAAAAAACAATGTCACCTACATCTTCAGTGGCAGAGTACTGTACATCAACTGTATAAAATTATTTTTGTCTGTGAATAATCACTTTAAAGTAAGCTCATCCCATTACAGCTTTATTATAATAATAATAATAATAATAATAATAATAAAAATAATAACAACAACAATAAACAAACAATAATAAAACAACAACATTATACAAACAATAATAAAACAAACAATATTAAACAATGATATACAAACAACAATGATATACAAACAAACAATAACAAACACAAACAACGATAAACAAAAAATCAGAATCAGAATCAGAATCAGAAAGAGCTTTATTGCCAGGTATGTTCACACATACGAGGAATTTGTTTTCGTGACAGAGCTTCCACAGTGCAACAAAATTACAGAGACAGGACAAAAAACAGATAATAAATATATTCAAAAAAATAGAAGTAAGTGTTAAATGCAAATATACAAATGGACAAGTGTATGTACAGTGTATTACTATATACAACATTATATGTGCAGCTGTTATGTGCAAATTGGCATGTAAAGTGTGTTGTTAAATAAGTGTATGTGTGTGTAACAAGTGTATTTGTTATGTGCAAATGGCATGTAATGTGTGTTGTTAAATAAGTGTATGTGTGTGTAAGAGTGTACAGCAGTAGTGATGTTGGTTCCACGATTATTATCATCAAGTGTTCATGAGATGGATCGCCTGAGGGAAGAAACTGTTTCTGTGTCGGGCTGTTCTGGTGCGCAGTGCTCTGTAGCGTCGACCAGAAGGTAACAGTTCAAAGAGGCAGTGTGCTGGGTGTGAGGGGTCCAGAGTGATTTTGGCCGCCCTTCTGCTCGCTCTGGATAAGTACAGTTCTTGGAGAGTAGGGAGGGTTGTACCAATGATTCGCTCAGCAGTCCGAACTATTCGACGTAGTCTTCTGAGGTCAGATTTGGTAGCTGAGCTAAACCAGACAGTTATTGAAGTGCAGATGACTGATTCAATGGAGGTGTAGAACTGTTTCAGAAGCTCCTGTGGCAGGTTGAACTTCCTCAGTTGACGAAGAAAGTACAGCCTAAAGAACTATAAACAACAAAAAATAAAGAACTAAAAAATAAAATAGAACTATAAACAAAAAAAAAAGAACTATAAACAACAAACAACAACAATAATAATAATAAACAAAACAACAACGATAAACAAACAACAACAACAACAATAATAATAATAATAATAATAATAATAATAATAATAAATCAAACAAAGATAAACAATGATAAACAAACAACGACCATTTTAAAAACTACAATAATAATAATAATAATAATAATAATAATAATAATAATAAACAACCTTTAACGACAAAAATAATACTAACAATGATGAACAAACACAACATTATTATATACATCAACTGTATATAATTATTTGTGTGTGAAGAATCACTTTAAAGTAAGCTCAACTATTGTATTTTGCACTTTGTGAAGTTTATTTATAGACTAATTTGGAGAGGATCACTTGCTCATGATTGATCACAGCAGGCCCCGCATTAACCACTATATAATTGACCAATCAGACGATTCCTAAGCCACTATAAATACCCAGTTCCATAAAGCTCCATAATCACAGCCATCTTCGTTTTGAAGAATCCCCCTTTCCACCTCTACTCCTCCTTTTCTAGATGGGCGGCACGGTGGCCCAGTGGTTAGCACTGTTGCCTCTAGTCCTTACACGTTCCCCCCGTGCTCACGTGAGTTTCCCCCGGGTTCCCCGGTTTCCCCCCACCGTCCAAAAACATGCAGCTTAAGTTAATTGACTAATCCAAATCAGCTCCATAGACATGCTCCTAGTAAGTAGTTATCTCTGAAGAGCAATCACTATCTGTTCATCAGCTACTACAGCAGGGGAGCTCTCCAGATCTGCCTGAGCTCAAACTCTCCTCTCGCCTTGCAAACAGGAGGGAGCCCCGGGCTCGAGGATCTTCTGAGCTCAGGGCTCTCTCCCAGGACAGCATGCCAAACTAGCTTTAAAAATCAATCATCAGCTAAGTGTGAGCTCTTTAATGTGATTGAAAAATAGACAAACACCAGCAAAAGAGATGGGTTTCCATGAGAGGAAGCAGCAGAGGAGAGCAGAAGAGGCCTGAGTCATTTAAAAAACAATGTCACCTACATTTTTAATGACATGGGAGTACTGTACATTAACTGTAAATACCTTTTTGTGTGAACGATCCCTTTAAAACAAGCTTAACTATTGCATTTCACGCTGTGTGTGACTGAAAAACACTCGAAGAGATGGGTTTCCTTGTGAGGAAGCAGCAGAGGAGACCTGGATCACTCAGTTGTCCTCAGTATTGATGAAACGCTGCTCTCCTCCATCAGACTGACAGATCCACTGCTGATGACCTGCTCTAAACACACACTTCCAGCACTAAATGAATCATGTCTGCAGGAGCGAGTGTGTGACCCGAGCCAATGAGTGTCATTGCATTAGATCAACAACCAGAGCTATTTTTAAAATGCTTTAGGTAGCAATCTTGGTGCAATATCAGTGGGGAAGAATAACATTAAGTCCATTTGTTTCTATTAGATTTTTATTAGCGGCACGGTGGCTCAGAGGTTAGCACTGTCGCTTCACAGAATGAATGAAGCTGATTCGAGTCCCGGCTGGGTCACTTGGCATTTCTGAGTTTGCTTGTTCTCCCCGTGTTGGTGTGGGTTTCCGCCGGGTGCTCCGGTTTGCCCCACAGTCCAAACACATGCACTATAGATGAATTAATGAACTAAATTATCTCATCAACAGATCCTTATATTGCTTAGTTACGTGTCCTGTCAATCATCAACACATCATCCACGTTTATTTCAGCTTTAATTACACACCATATTGCAGATGCAGCAGGTTAGTCTGCCGTTCACAAGTGATACATGCAGAAAAATCTTCTCGGGTGTTTTCATGATTCTGCATTTAGAATTTTTAATCAATTCCATGCGTGTTCAATAAAAAAGGTCAGGAGAGGTTTTTCTTCAGTGTCAAACATCGTAACAATTTATTGTATACAAATAAATAATTCGATTCACAGAATTCTGTTATCCTCAATGCAAAGCAAAAGTTACATTCAGGAGGTGCGCAACAAAGTTCATTTTCTGACTCCAACTTTTATAGGCAGCTGATATTCACAGGTGGAGTTAGTGAAATTCGTCACTTGTCAATCATTCTCCAGTCCTCCATTGGCCACAAACAATCATACTTCCTCTATCTGCAAACTTCTGTACGCACGTATGCTGACATTGTTATCAGATACGGCATGCTCTGTAACATTCTGTTTTCACACCTTTAAGAACATCGCATTGTAAAGGAAAGCTAAGTGAGACGTGAAAGTTATTTTCATATAATGATGTCGCTCTCTTTCCAGTCAGCGGCAAGAAACTTCTACAAAAATGCATCATTAGTATGCAAACATATCAGACTCAACAGAAGAAGTTCAGTTAATATTTTCCCTGAAGCAATACCAACAAAATTGTGTAATGAACAAACAAGATACAAAAAAATTATAAAGAATATATTCCTTTTTTCCCCAACAACGTTAATGTTCAAACACGTCTTTATAGAAGTTCACGTTGTTGCGGATGAAACATAACACAGAAAAAGTTATCTAAATATGTTCCGGTTGGCTAGATATCCATTAATAGTCATTCAACTTTACAGAAGCCTCTCTACTCAAACGTTAGTCTCGCGCATCTGCCATATTTGTAGTTTATTTACACTTTTTACCTGAGTTTGTAGTTCAAATCAAGTTCACATCCAATGCATAATGTATTGTGAGCAATATTAGAGGAATGGCATATGAACGGTTTTACATTTCAATTTTTTTCCCGGTCCTTGAAGACCAGTGGTTCCCAACCTTTTTTTGCCAGTGACCCCCTTTTCTGCCAGTATGTATTGTAAGGCCCCCCTCCACATTTAATGATACTATCGCTCATATAAGTTTGCAGTAGGTATGACAAAAAATAAATTTAAAAAAGCTTGTTTTCAAACAAACAGTATGTTTATTACTATATCTAGATAGATTTATGCACAAATAATAGCCTTATAATAGTATAATAATAATAATAATAATAATAATAATAATAATAATAATGGTATATTGGGTACACCTTGCGGTATTGGGGATGAGTCGTCTGCAAATATCTTATTAATATGGACGGCCTCATGCATTCATTAGCAAGAACTTGTGCAGATAATGCACTGTGGTCGGGTCAGGGACTCTTTGCTTCAAGAAAATGGAATAAAACCATAGTTCAGGTCACCATCTCGGTATTTCCCTTTATATTGCGTTTCCAGTATTGCCAGTGCAGCGACCTGAACTGTTTAGAGCTTCCTCATCTGGCTCCAGTATGCTTGGGTCATTACTATTAGCTGCTGAAGGCGAATCAGTGAGACTTGTCTTTTTTGTGGAGGACGAATTACAAATTTGTCCATTTTTTTGTCAGCCAGAGGAACTAAAGCAACGTGATCATTCCCAATGTCCACAGCTTAAAAAAATTATTTTATTTTTTAAAAAAAATGTAAAAAATTTATTAATTAAATTAATTAATTATAAAAAAAATAATAATAATAAAATAAAAATAAAAAAATAAAATATGATGCGACTCCCCATAGAGCTTGCTGAGGCTCCCTTGTGGGCCGGAACCACCCTATTAGGAACTGCTGTAGTAGACCATCCAGGAACCTTTGGCATACTCTTTTCAACATACTACAGTTTGGGACATACCAATTATATATTCGAATACTATTTAAAACAAACAAAAATAAAAAAAAAACAATCATATTGATTTAGTTAGCTCACATTGTGCATGTCGTTAAGAAAAAAAAATATTGTTTGCTCTTGTAATCTGTAATTGAATCTGAAAATGCACTGTTTTTCTGTTTTTATCAGTTAAATTGTTAGATTAGGTCTGTTTGAGGTATTGGGCGTGGCTAACATCCTCAACCACGCCCACTCCAGCTGTCAGTTGACAACAAACAGAAACAGTGAGCAGGAATGTTAGGTTGTAATACGCTTATTTCATGCGGGTGCCCTTTTAAAACGCGAAAGCGAGGCTGCGGTGCAGAAATCCGGAAGTATAGGATCAGCACTGTAAACATTGCAACAACATGCTGTGTACTACAAACCTCCAGCTGCTGCCGCGATTTCAAAATGCAGAAATGGTGTAAACATCACTTCAATATCATTCAGTTCAGTTTATTTTAAATAAAAGCAAATTAGGCATCAAACAACATCACTTTAAGAGTAATACGCTGAAGTGTCCTCCTAGACATCAGTTCATGGCAGCAGGTAAACACCGTGGGGGATTCCCTGCTTCAGCTTTCATAACCCAGTGAGAGATAAAACACTGCAGTCTTCTGTAGCACACCCCTGTGTTGTCTGTTGTCCCGTTACTGAAGTTTTAAAAACCTCCAGTTCCCGTTAACATTTAAGCGCAGCCGAGCGTGTTCATAAACAGCTGATTTGCCACAGTATTCACCAGTGCTCAACAGAAATGACTGTGATTGGCAGTGAAGGGCATCATTTAACCGCTCTTCACCGAGCGCAAACAGATAGACGGACACTGGAGCATTTTAAAGCCATGAAGATCAGTCGATTCATCAGGCGGATCACTCGTTTGGGTTTGCACTCTGTAAACATCAGCGAAGTGCCGCAAGTGCGGTGAACTGATGACCGTCACAGCCAATCACAGTCATTTCTGTTGAGCACTGGTGAACACAACAGCCAATCAGCAGTGTTTAAGAACGCCATCAACAGTGCCTTAAATGTTAACGGGAAACAAAGTTTTTTTTACATTACAGAACCGAAATTTAGTATGGTGACGAGTCTAATATACTGAAAGAAGCAGTTCATTAACTTGAGTTTGATAAATGGCATCTAAAACGTGTGTTTGGGACAGAAAGCGTTAGCTAACTAGCGCCATTTCCCTTAACATGGCTGAAAATGAGATCTGATATCCCTTTTTATTTTCACTATTCATTCAGAACAGACCTTCAGGGCATTCAGATGGCGATAAAAGTATACATTTGTGTCACTTTCTCTTCGCTGATAAGATATACAGCCAGGTACACAACATTCCTGTGTGACTCAGGCGATACTTCCGTGTTTCTTTCCACCGCAGCCTCGATTTCACTGTCTAAAATGGCGGCCGCGTGAAATCAGTCTATAACTCTACCCAAACACTTTCCCCATCTTTCTGAATGAAATGCCAACTTTAATTCATCCAATCAGCATGCAGTAGAAAAAACTAGCCACGCCCACTGTTTTCTCATTGTATATTCCGCTCTGCTAGGACAGGGGTGTCCAAACTCAGTCCTGGAGGGCTGGTGTCCTGCATAGTTTAGCTCCAACTTCCTTTAACACACCTCTCTGGAAGTTTCTAGCATACAAAGAGCTTGATTAGCTGGTTCAGATGTGTTTAATTGGGGTTGGAACCAAAATATGCAGGACACCGGCCCTCCAGGATCAAGTTTGGACACCCCTGCTCTAGGAACTGCAGCACAATACGATTAAAAAAAACTAAATAAATGGTCACAGCTTCCGGTACATGAGGACTGTAAGTGAATAGTATGCAAATAGGGACACGTCTGCATAAGAGGTCATGTTTTTCTCTGCTGCTGCTCACAATTTACGGACCGCCAGCTAATTCCGCACCAAGGTTATCAGGCGTTCGGCATTGATTTGAAGTAATGCTTTCCTCTCCTCCACACATAAGTCTTCATTAGCTGATCCTTCTGACCTGCACTAAACCCTATGTCATTACCCTCGGATCCGCCATCAATATCTTCCCCGTCCTACAGGCAGGGCCCTGCTCCCTAGCTTTAATCTCAGTGTTGTCAGCTAGCATTAACGCTGGCCCTGCTCAATGCCACTCACTGCAGATTCCTCCATTGCTTCATGAAATCGGCTCTGGCTTCATTTAAGAGGTGTTCTTATACCCGAAAGCTTGAAGGAATATCTCTGCGTGGAGTAGCCTATGCTCTGTGTGGTTGGCAAGTCCTCTAAATATTTCTTAAACAAAGAGAACACACACAAGGGAGGAATGAAAAGTAGTCCAATCAGAGTCGATTGCTCTGATTCTCACACAGGGAAAAGTCTGCCATGTTAACTTGTTCAACAAATAAATTTTGAGATTTCCAAAAATGCGTCGCTGTTCTCACTTGAATCAATTCTGAGCTTCGTTTCAAACAGTAGACTAGTTTTAGGCTAGTTTATAAACAGCAAGGGTGCTCTAGGATAGCACTCTAGACTCTAGCTCAAGCACTCTAGGCGGTCTAAGCTAGTTTTCAAACAGCAGACGATGCTCTAGACTAGTTTTTAAAAAGCAGATGGCACTGTAGTATATATATTTTTTAATAGCAGACTGCACTCTAGGCTAGTTTTTTTAAACAGCAGACGCTGCTCTAGGCTTATTTTAAAAAGCAGAGGGTTCTCTAGGCGTATATTTAACTGCTGATGGTGCTCCAAGCTGGTTTTCAAACAGCGGATGGTTCTCTAGGTTAGTTTAAAAAGCAATGTCGCTCTAGGTTAGCGTCTAAACAGCAGGCAGCACTAGGCTAGTTTTTAAACAGCAGACAATGCTCTAGACTAGTCTTTAACAGCAGTCGGTGCTCTAGGTTAGTTTAACTACAGACAGCGCTCTAGGCTAGTTTATAATTAGCAGACAGTGCTCTAGACTAGTCTTTAACAGCAGTCGATGCTCTAGACTAGTTTAACTGCAGACAGCGCTCTAGGCTAGTTTATAATTAGCAGACAGTGCTCTAGACTAGTCTTTAACAGCAGTCGATGCTCTAGACTAGGTTAACTGCAGACAGCGCTCTAGGCTAGTTTATAATTAGCAGACAGTGCTCTAGGCTAGTTTTGAAAAGTAGATGGTGCTCCGGGCTAGTTTAAAAAGCAGACAGCGCTCTAGGTTCGTTTTTTTTTTTTTAATGGTGCTCTAGGCACTCTTGGAAGTTTATAAACCGCAAATGGTGGTCTAGGATAGCACTCTAGATGGCGCTTTAGGCTAGTTTTTAACAGCAGACAGTACTCTAGGCTGGTTTTGAACAGCAGATGGTGCTCTGGGCTAGTTTTCAACAGCAAATGGTGCTCTAGGCTAGTTTTTAAACAGCATACGACAGGCTAATTTTGAACAGCAGATGGTGTTCTGGGCTAGTTTTTAAATTAGCATAAGGAACTCTAGGCTAGTTTTGATCAGCAGATGGTGCTCTGGGCTGGTTTTTAATTAGCAGACAGCGCTCTAGGCTAATTTTTAACTGTACACTCAAACACTCACCAGGAAGAGCCCTTGTATGACCACATTATCAGACCGAGTGTTAAAGCACACTTGCAGCCAATCAGCAGTAAGAAGCGTATCTGGTAACATTAGTGAAGATATCAAACTGTGATGGGCCCCCGTTGGGTAATAAGCATGTTTGTTGGTCCTTTCAAACATCAACATTGTTCAGCAAGATTTGCTTAGTTCATCTATAAGTGTTAAAGTGTGCATGAGGGTCTGGGTACACTCACAATGCAAATCTGCTCATCACAACAGTATGTAACACACATTTCTTTCAACACTGATAACAATAAGAAATATCAAACAACGTCAACGAAAACCAAAGCAATGATGCTGAAAATTCAACTTTATGATCACGGGAAATTAGATTTTGCAATGTTAAAAATGAAACCAGTTATTGTTTTTAAAAGAATTAAAAAGTGAAGTAGTACAAATTAACGCTTTGAGCATAAAAATAAATCAATAACAGCTGTATTTGAGTGTTTAATTCGTAAAATAATTAGGCTGAGTAATTTTCCACAGGCAACAGTACCCTGTTTACATAGGAGACGGTGCAATGCTGATATAAAAGTATTTCCCTCTTTTACCGTGCACTGAAGAAACAGGCAGTGCAGTTCATTTCCTCTTCAGTCTGAAAGCAGGTAATTGCTGCAATTGCAAACACGCTCATTTTCTAACCCTGCAGCTGAACTGAACTGTTCCAGTGCGGAGCTCCGGCTTTATGATTGAATATTCTGCTCAATATAGATATTTTTATATTACTGCTGCTTGGAAAAAATGGGAAAAACCACTTACAGTAGAAAGAAAATTACACCTGTAATAGTTTTCCAACATAAGTGATTCTAGACATTATTTAGCCACCCTACAAATCCACAGTTCAGGTTAAGCTGTATTAAAAGGGCCATTTCAGTGCCAAATTAAATTCGGTCATCTTTTACCCATGAATCATGTGCTTTAAGCCAAGATTTATGAAGATTGAGGATTGCTTTATATGTTGAGCAGATTTAACTTGTCCAAAATGACACACTATACACCGTGCACTTAGAATTTAGTCTCATCCCAAATAAACAACACATTTTGGGAACTTTTGTACTCACTGAAAATACAAACTATTTCCCATTTGAAAGCAAATGATGTAGAAATGTTGCAGCACAAAGACAAACTAGTTAAATAAATGACCAAAATGCCAAAAAAAATGAGGGGTCTGTATGCAAGAGCTGGTGTAGTACAATCCAAGCTGCATCTAATGCTTTTTAACGTACTCATAGTGCATTGCATCACTGTGATATGCAGTCACAGCTAGCATCATCAAGGCTGAAACCAGATACCATTGCAAAAAATACCAGTCATGAAATCCATCTTAGCCCGTGCCCTTCACTATCAGCCCCTCCCTCTCATGCAGGATGGCTCCTCCCTTTCCACTATCAAAACAAAGCTGCGAGCGCTGCAAGGTGTTACACGCTACACACTTTAACAGTTGAACAAGTACATCATCTGTGTATTTAAAGTGTGCATTTTCATGTTGTGTTAAACTTTATATGCTACTGAATGTAACAGGTTCATTGGGAAAGTGTGCCCTGGTGTACATCTTTGAGAACCGAGAAATATGTACCCACAGGTACATATGGTCGCATTTCATGTGAAACGAACGCTTAAGGGCGGTACCGCTGATTGCTTACCTCTGTATAGATGGTTTTTTTCACCATGACTTGACAAGGCAGAGCAGACCAAGGTTTGAGTCCGGCGAAGGAGTTTCACAAACCTAGAAAAAACGAAGCCCAAATAAAATGAGGTTGTGGTAAGTGCATGTGGCCATGATGGCTTTTTTTTTTAATAACACTATGGGTTGGGTTTAGGGAAGGGTGTGTGTGTCAGTCGATATTAAGATAATATAAGATAGTTAAGCAAACCAGCTTCTTTCACAGATGCACACAAGGACATTAATATTAACAAATGTACAGAAATGTTAAGGGAAATGGCACAAATGAGAAAACGTGTCCCAGTAACGGATTTGAGATTGTCAAAAACACACAGCGCCCTCTGGTGGATTTATAAGAAATGGCACATAAGAAAACATGTTCCAGTAACGTGTTTGAGATGGTCAGATATATACACAGTGCCCTCTGGTGAATTTATGAGAAATAACACAAAACTTGCCCCAGTAACGCATGAGTGTCAAAGAAATAAATAAATATACACAGCACCCTCTAGTGAAATTATAACAAATAGCACATATGAGAAAACTTGCCCTTAGTAACGTATTTGAGATTAAAATCTATGCAGCGCCCTCTGGTGGATTTGAAAAAAATGTGTCCCAGTAATGCATTTTAGATTGTCAAATGTACACGGCGTCTTCTGGTGGATTTATGAAAAATGGCACCAATGAAAAAACTTGTCCCAGTAACATGGTCACAGCACCCTCTGGTGGATATTAAAAAGGCACATATAAGAAAATGTGTCCCAGTGACGTATTTGAGAAAGTCAAAAATATACACAGCACCCTCTAGTGTATATAAATGGTGCACATAAAAAAAATGTGTCCCAGTAACCTATTTGAGATTGTCAAAAACCTATACAGCGCCCTCTGTTGGGTTGAGAAAACATATCCCAGTAATGTACTTGAGATTGTTAAATGTACACTGCATCCTCTGGTGTATATAATAAACAGCACATTTAAGAAAATGTGTCCCAGTAATGTATTTTAAATGGTCAGAAATGTATACAGCGCCCTCTGATATATATAATAAATGGCACATATGAAAAAAATGTGTCGCAGTAACATATGAGATTGTCAGAAAACTACACAGCGCCCTCTGGTGGATTTAAGAGAATTAGCACATATGGGAAAACGTGTCCAAGTAACATTTCTAATGAACCTGGGATGACTAAACAGAATAGTGCACAACTAAGTGATTTGGGATGCACCTTTTGGGTTTTATTAACATATAAATGCTAATTTATTTAATGCTCAGAAACAAAACCTCAGCAAGAACAAATCTCACTGGCTCGTTACAAAAGCACAAACATAATTGTTTTTTTGATAATAATTGGTATTATAGATAATATGTATATAAATAGGTGCCTAAAATAATTGTAACATCATGTCTCTTCAGAAGAATTGGATTAAACTGCCTAATTCATACTACTTTTCGCATTAATGAAAAGTAGAATTTGATGAACAGACTTCCAATGGATGTCCAGAAATAGTTCAGACGACTGAATACATCTTCATTTGTCTTCTGATGATGACTTGTGTCAGTGAATAAACCAATGTTTAGCCAGTCTTGTCTCAGTCGCTCAGTTTAATGCAGTAAATGTTCATTTCCATTGCAGAGGTAGGGTGTATTTATATCAAAACTGCATGAGCTCATAAGTGACTCTCTGTAGACTGAGTTTGGTTTCACCAGCAAACATTTCACTTCTCATTACCTTGAACTGAACCAGTAGTACAGAAATCTCCAAACCCACAACTCATGTTAATCAGGTTTAGAGTTTTAGACAACTAAACATTCACTAAAAACTTGAAGCATTTTCACACTCAGACATAGAATTATGTCATAAAAACAATCACAGTGTTATATAGATCCTAAAACAAAAATATCAGCAACGTGTGCACATCAAAGTGTACAAGTTTAAAATATTACTATTGTTTTATAGTGGAGATATTGAAATAACTCTTTATTATGAAAAGAAAAACTCAAACATTTTAAGTGATACACACAAATTTATGAGAAAATTAGGCCTAAATCACAGTGTAAAAGATTATAATTCTTATAAAATAAGATACAAACATATAAAAATAAGAGTTATGTATAAATCACATCATAAAAAAA
The DNA here is from genome assembly GCA_903798035.1 of Danio albolineatus. Taxonomy (NCBI): domain Eukaryota; kingdom Metazoa; phylum Chordata; class Actinopteri; order Cypriniformes; family Danionidae; genus Danio; species Danio albolineatus. The sequence continues at coordinate 2,444,932 of CAIGQQ010002327.1, read as the reverse complement.
AAAATTCTCTTTAAATTTATGCATCTCTTAAAACGGTAAAGAAAACATCTGAACATTTTGATCGGTCATGATTCTGATTTAAAGACATTTGTATGTACTGTTGTGTAAATGTACTGTTTATCCACTGGTGCACATTGTTAGTTTTAAGGTGAACAATTAGTTTGTTACATACAGTCACCCCACAGCAAGAAAAATTGCGGTTAAAGACCCAGCTGGGTCAGTTGGCATTACTGCACGAAGTTTGCATGTTCTCCCCGTGTTCGTGTCCTCCAGGTGCCCAGATTTCCCCCATAGTCCAAACACATGCACTAGTTGAATTAACTAAACTGGCTGTAGTGTGCGAGTGTGATTGAGCGTGTATGGATGTTTCCAGTACTGGGGCATTAAAACACATGCTGGAACAGTTCTCAGTTCATTCCGCTGTGGTAACCCCTGATGAATAAAGGGACTAAGCAGAAGGAAAAAAAAAAAAAAAAAAAA